>WNYA01000616.1:108312-134104 GCA_019512145.1 Engystomops pustulosus
AGTTATATTCTTGTACATAGGGGGCAGTATTATAGTAGTTATATTCTCGTACATAGGCGGCAGTATTATAGTAGTTATATTCTGGTACATAGGATGCAGTATTATAGTATCTATATTCCTGTAGGGGGCAGGATTATAGAAGTTAGCTTGTATATGGGAGAAAGTATTTTAGTAGTTTTATTTTGTATATAGAAGGCAGGATTAAATGAGTTATTCTATATGTACCATCAATTTGTCGATATTAACTCCACCCACATTGTCTGACCACACCCACTTGTCTTGACTCCGCCCATAAAATGGGGCCGCTTTTACAGTTTTTTCCAGGGCCATTTTAAATTCCCAGTCCGCCCCTGATAGTGTCATTGTATTCTCTGCCTGGTGACACTGACTTGTTCTATTGTTTTATTATTTTGGATATACAGTGATTTATAGTAATACACACTTATATGATGTAGCAGAGCTGAGTTTGTACAGGGTTTGTGTCTGTTCTTTGTTGTTACTTAGGACATTTAGAAAATGTAAAGGGGTGCCCCAGGATTTCGGTAATGATGCCTAATCCACTATATCCTTAGGACAGGTTGGTAATATTGTATCAGCTAACCCCCCCCCCCCCCCCCCCCCCCCCCCTGGATTGGACCTGGATTGTAAAGTTCTCGGGGAGCGCTGCTCCTAATTCACAAGACATTGTCATCACCTCCATGGCCTGTTTTCTGTTCGGTCTCATTTAAGTGAATGGGGAAGAGCTGCAATACCAAGCACAACCACTATAGTCTGCATGGCGCTGTGCTTGGTAGATTGTGAAAAGCCGTCAGTGCTTCAAACAGGAGATTCTAAATTAACCCTTTATTCTTAAGTTTTCATAGACTGTTATAATCTACTGTACAACTAGACCTATTGTCCGTGACTAATATCTACTACAAGAGGCAATGACACAAATCCGACAGGACAAAGAATGACTGTATTCCAAATTTTTCAGCACCACAGAAATTTAAAGTAAGTCCAGTGTTAAATCTATGATCTGTAAAGAAATACTACAGCACCTCCACAGGCGAAGTGAGGCATTACATGAAAAATAAGGAAATCAATGGGATATTTAGACAATACACGATCATGCTGGGTCCTCCAAAACTAGAAGAACTGTCATAAATAACAGCATATAAATATGTATATAGGTATATAAATATGTGTATATATGAGTGTAATATGTAGATTAATAAGCAGGGGCCCCATTCAGAAGTCTTCTATGGGGCCCTGCAACCCCTAGTTACGCCCAGGACATTGTGCATTTCTGGGGAAAGAATTCTAATTAAAGGGATCACCTTTATCTGTATATATATATATATATATATCTGTATATACTGTGCATATAGCGGTATATCTGTATACACTGCGCATATAGCGGTATATCTGTATATACTGTGCATATAGCGGTATATCTGTATGGGCAGTATTATAGTAGTTATATTCCTGTACATAGGGGGCAGTATTATAGTAGTTATATTCTTGTACATAGGGGGCAGTATTATAGTAGTTATATTATGTATTTATTTATTTGTGAAATTGTTTATATTTTTTCTTCTCTTTTAGTTGTGCACTAAATGTAAAGAAAGTGTCCTTGGAGCTTGGGGGTAAATCACCTCTTATCATATTTAAAGACTGTGATCTGGATAAAGCTGTGCGGATGGTGAGGAGGATATGATGTCCAATGATCTTACAGCTGATGGTTATTTGGTCTTGTCACCAGTAGGCGGCGCTCAGGTCCACTCTTGTAGACAATGGGGCAGATTTACTTACCTGGTCCATTCGCGATCCAGCGGCGCGTTCTGTGTGGAGGATTCGGGTCCGGCCGGGATTCACTAAGGCAATTCCTCCGATGTCCACCAGGTGTCGCTGCTGCGCTGAAGTTCATCGGAGTGCACTGAACTTCACCAAGCCGGGCCGGGTGCAGGTAAGCGCGTGTCCAGCGACACTTTTTTTTTTAAATGCGGCGTTTTTTTCGAATCTCGGGTTTTTGTACAGCAATTCAGGAAAAATCGGCGCAAACCGGAAAAATTCGGGTAAATCACCGTAAAAAAGCGATTCCGTCCCTTCGTAAATGACCCCCTGTATATTGGATAAGGATGTGTTTTATGCAGGACATGTAGGGGCACATTTAGGACCTTGCACCCGTTTTCTGTGGAACTTTGCATGTTCTTTCTAGTGCAAACTGCTTGCACAGATATTTAAAAAGTGTCTGGACACAATCCTTTTGCACTATTCTTCATGCAACACAAATTAGGGGGCGCTCCGGTGCTCAGTTGGTCCGTGCACCAGATATATCATTCAAAGTCCAACAGAAGTGTGTCACACGCCCCATGTTAAAGATGCAACAAAAAAAAAGTGGTGCCCTCTGTCGGGGCAGCGCAGGGGGCACCAGATTGAAGATCATGAAGAATGTGTGCCAAAAATCCTGAATCTGGCGCCCCCTGCACGCTACACAGGACACTGCACCTAGTGCACACTGCTCTTAGTCGCCATGTAATACCGCAGATAATATTGTAGTGAATGTCTCCGTCCTTGCAGGGGATGAGCGCCGTCTTCTTTAACAAAGGTGAGAACTGCATCGCTGCCGGGCGCCTCTTCCTGGAGGAGTCTGTCCATGATGAGTTTGTGAAGAGAGTGGTGAGTGCACTTATAATCCGTAAGACCTACCGACACTGACATGTCCACCCCCTGACCATAACTCTCACTTTCCAGGTGGAAGAAGTTAAAAAGATGAAGATTGGGGACCCCCTGGACAGGTCCACAGACCATGGACCCCAGAACCACAAGGCTCATCTGGATAAACTCATCGAGTACTGCCAAACCGGGGTGAAGGAGGGGGCAACCCTGGTGTATGGGGGCAAGCAGGTCCCTAGACCAGGTGAGCTCTGATATGGTCCCAGCATGCCCTGCCACCCTCGGATTCATAGGGCATGCTGATACTTGTAGTGCTTCAGTACTATGCCCATACATGACTCGGGGCCCCCCATGCTGATGGTATCTGTGCAGCAGGTGGCGGGGGTCCTGCCAGGGGCTCCATGTGCAGCATTAATACAGGAAGGAAAGAGGCGCGGAGCAGCTGAGGACACAACGTGGCGGGAATATACAATGATAGAGCAGAGGGGCAATAACATCTGCTCCAGCAGACTCCCCCCGTACTGTGCCCCACCATAATGGAGGAGCTGAGGGCACCACGGGATGTAACCCATGTTACATCCCATCATTTTATATCCACAGGCTTCTTCTTCCAGCCGACCATATTCACAGAGGTAACAGATCACATGTTCATCGCCAAAGAAGAGTCGTTCGGCCCCGTCATGATCATCTCCAAGTTCACAGATGGGTAGCACAACGTTGCCTCCGTCTGTTCCCTGGATAAGGCTGTTACCACCAAGGGCTCCTCCATCCATTAACCAGGGACCTATATTACAGACACTCAGGGGCTGCCCCAGGGAGAACCAGTACATCAGCCTCTCCCTCCATATTTCTTGCACACACCACCTGCTGGAGAGCTGCCAGGCTGTAGGACAGCCCTCCGGTCCCCATACCAAGCACCGTGACACTAGCGTGCCTAGGCCTCAACCGCCAGCCACTCCAGTATTCTGGGCCTCGGCTGCCTCCAGTCCACAAGAAAAAGCCCCAATGGGGAATGCTGCATCTGGATATTACTATTAGAGTAAATAAATTACTGTTGATTTTGGGCTGGAGCAGTATTATAGTAGTTATATTCCTGTACATAGGGGGCAGTATTATAGTAGTTATATTCTTGTACATAGGGGGCGGTATTATAGTAGTTATATTCTTGTACATAGGGGGCAGTATTATAGTTGTTATCTTACCTGGCATACCCCCATAGAATCAACTTTGTTATCTTCCCTGGCATACCCCCATAGAATCAACTTTCTATCGAGCAGCGAGTCAGAGGGGGGGTGTCCTGCTCGGCCAAGTCCATTGGTCTCTCATCCTCACTCACTTTTACTCCTTCCTATGCCCATTTCCACCTTCTCATCATTCAGAACTTCATACCATGTGACCATGGTGATGTCATCTAATGGACTTTACCCACTAGCATTTGAAATATCTACACCATGTATATATCTGATCATATGAAATCACAGCAACCTCCATGGCCTTCTACTCCTCCCCATCCTCCATATGGAACAGTAGGGAAAAAGTATAATAGGCTGTGTATAATAATACTGCATGAGGCTGTATATAGTAACTACTGGAGGGGGCAGTGTCTACTGTTTACTAGGGGTGGAGTGGCTCTATATATACTCTCTATGGGGATCAAATGAATCCAAAAGAGGAAAGCAGCACTCTGTCTTATGGGGGATCTGTATATGGGGGCTGGATTTTATTAAACTGGGTGGCCTTATATGGAGTACTGTATATGATTTAATTTGGGAGTATGTCTATGGGGGCTGTTATAAAGAAATTAGGAGAACAAGTATGTAAATAAATTAGCAGGGTGCAGTAGTTCATGGGTCTGGTATATGTAATAAAATGTGGGTTCAGTAGATACTACGAATATAATTTATTTGGGGGGCTATATAAAGGATGTTTTATGTGGGGAATAGTGTGTTCAGCCGTGTTGTGAAGGTAATGGGGCTCATTTACTAAGGGTCATGTACCGCCTTTTGTGTGGCGGCTGCACTAGTCTTCATATGACACAAATTTCTGCACTGAAGGGGGCGCTCCGGTGCTCAGTTGGACCGTGCACCAAATTTATCATGCAAAGTTCAACAAGAGTTTTCAAGTTTCTTCCAGATGATATGTTCTCCAAGTCAGTTCCTCGAGTTCTCTATTGTTGGAGTGAATATACACTCACTGATGTGCTGCATCTTCCAATTCCCAACAGTTGTCCCAGTAAATCTCTGTTTGGAATTAGAAAAAGCTGCACAACTGTGGAGTGTGATCAGATACATACATGGGGTAGATTTTGCAAATGTTAGGTAGTAAAGGAACATAGATGACATCACCCTGGTCACATGACATGAAATGCTGAATGGTAAGAAGGGGGCATGTGGCATGGGGAGGGGCTGCTGGACACAGCCAAGCAGGACACGCCCCCTCTGACTCACTGCTGGATCTGGCTGCTTGCCAGGTAAGAGAACAAAGTTGATTTTTTGGGGGGATGTGAGGGAAACAGTTTTTAGCTGAAAGAAGGGTGGCATTTAGTTAATCGGGCTCTATGGGAAGCTGATTATAATTATAAGATATTTGTGATGGAATAATTTTGTGCATTACAGGGAACCTGTCATCAGTAATTGTAATAAACTATTACCGGTATATTGTCAAACAGCATAACACCTTCTAGTATTTTGTTTCTTTCATGGTCCAGTCTGGTGGCATCTTCTAGAAAAATCAACTTTGAAGTGAAATGTAAATTAGTTGTATAAAGTCAAGGAGGAGGAGAGTTTAACATTGAGGTCAAGGTGGGGAAGTCTGAACTCCTCCTCCTCTTTGATAAACATTAAGCATCAGACTTCAGGAGATTTAGTTAGTGATGTCTCTGAATGCAGAACCATCAATTACAGTTTTTTCCTGCAGTGCCTCCACAGGTGAAATTAGGTATTACATTGGTTTGATCCTACAGAGGAAGACAGAATATTTTGTATTATTTCTTTTCACTCTGGATAAAAGATAATGGAACATATTTTAGGGAACCCCTACTTTATTTACTCAGAATTCCCGACCTCTAGGGCACTTGTGTAGGATCTTTTTTTATTAGGACAGCCCCTTTAAGCTCAGAATTTTAGAATCTCAGAATTGCTCTTTCAGTTCTAGAACTACACTGTACTGCGGTGACTCACAAGTCACTATAATACTACGTGAGTAAGACAAGCTACCCCTACTAAGAGTGATGTCCAATGCTGCCGGCACCGGCTTAGGTTTCATGGCAAGATGTGTTATGTGCCTTGTAGATTTCACTGTTGCATTGTGACATCACATCTCATGATTTATGATGATGTCATGTTGTAACAAGTGCAAAATTTCCAATTGGTCCCAATCTAAGAGGATCCTATTAAAAGTTATGTATCAATTTTACATGTATCCCCAATTCACTGTATAGGAATAGTGAGATCACTGGACCCGATGGTTGGGTTTGTGTTTGACATGTGGGTTCAGCCAATTGAAATGGACATATTTCCGGATTGATGGCCGAACAGCAAATTGACGCACTAGGAACTGGCCATAGTTATAATTGGCCAGAGGTTTCTTGGCTTATCGGCAGTGAGCCCCCCCAAAATCTTACGATCGGCACCATGCCAACGAGACATCTGGTTTTTCAAAGTCCAATCAAAGTCAATGTAATGCACTAGGTAGGTCTTTCGGGTTCCTCATCAACTCCAATTGTCCAGACACCAGTGGACCTGTGTTCTTCTGTTCTCTGCATTTCACAATTCAGGACGTCTCAACAAATGGGAGGCCCAGGCTTCCAATTATTAGAAAAACCTCTCTGAGCATGGGTCTTAGGCTGGGGGTCGTAGACGAACCAGATCCACATGACCAGTAGATAAAAATACTACTACATGTACATTACATACTGCAGATAGTCTTCTTTCATGGAGAGGAGAGATGTTTGGACCTCCTAAGGTTCCTAAGATAACTGCACCCTGTATAATACATGGGATTCCAACCATGGCTAAAACACCCAAAGATCTTCACATTGGAAGTGACGTCCAGTATTTAGGCCATCCTGGAGTCCTTCGTTGGTCCCTGATGCTGCTGACTGTAGAGGGATTCACTAGAATCTGGTCACAGATTGAAGATCAGAAAAAGATCAAAGATATGGGCAATGAAGAGTCTCTTCACCTTCTGCCAAACGGTGTCCATGCTCGGTAATGCAAGTCGGCTCCATCCACTCTATCATCACAATTGCCTTCATCTTGTGGGTGCCAACACGAATTACCTGTCCTAAGGATTGGTCACCCATGTTAAAACCCAGAAAACCCTTTAGTTTGGCCAAGATTATGATCAATCAAGGTTATCGAGGATTAAACGGATCGGATTATAGGAGGTGACACAGAACACGGGACTCTACGTCGGTCTCCAAATGGTTAAAGACCCCTTTGCTTTCTTCCGCCTCGTTGTGTCCCACATTTGGATCTAGCATGTGTTATGATAACACTCCTTTGCAGGTTGTAAGATTTCACATTCTCTCCTGTTCATCTGACAAGAGCCTAACGCTTTTGTTGGCACCTTACAGAGAATTTGTCAAACTTCTGCCGGCATCGTGTTACATGAGCATCTGCTCCACTCCGCCATCTGATAGAAATTAACTATTCAGGCCGTAGCCGCCGAAAAAAATTCAGCTCAACTTTTTATTTTCAGAAAGAGAAACTTTTTATTTTCTATTTTTTTTTTTATCTTGTAAAGATCCAACAAGTCATTTTAATTAGAAACACAACCTGTTCTCAGCTGCTCGGGGGATGGGATTTCTTCATTTAGAGTCTTCTATCAATGTTCCTCCAGGATCTCTTATGTCGGTTTATTCCCCCGTTCTAGCTTTGGTGGTACATTAATCAAATCATCGTAATTCTCCATGGTCGTATCATCACTTGGTTCCTGTCTTATCTTCTTGACATGTAAAGAGATGAATCTTTATGAATTTGTTTCTTCGTAATTGCACCAAAACATTTTGGGGCACATTTACTTACCCGGTCCAGTCGCGATCCAGCGGTGCGTTGTCTGACGAGGATTCGGGTTCTGCCGGGATTCACAAGGTCCGCGCACCCGATATCCACCAGGTGTCGCTGCTGCGCCGAGGTCCGCCGGAGTTCACCTTCTGCGTCCCGGTGCATGTGAGTGCTGATCTTGCAACACAAATTCTTTTTTAAATTCCGCGGTTTTTCCGAATCGGTCGGGTTGCCCGACGGGCACGCCCCCTGATTTCCTTTTGCGTGAAAGCCCGCGGCAATGCGCCAAAATCTGATCGTGTGCGCCAAAATCCTGGGGAAATTCGACGCAAATCGGAAATTGTCGGGAAGCCTGGCGAAAGTGCGCGATTCGGACCCTTAGTAAATGAGCCCCAATATACTTCTGGCCAGGGCTGGATTGTGGGGTGTACATATATCCTTAGGTCTCCACCACTTTGAGGATAGAGTGAACCTCAAGTACCCTTCCACCAGGTCACCATTTACTGATCCTATCCAACCTTACAGAGATGGGGAGGTGACCATAGATGTTTATAGCTCACGATGGAAGAAGATGTTGTCTCCTCCATGGATCTACTGTACATGGCTTCTACACTGCAGTTCATAATTTTCTTTCGTATTGACCAAAATGGTTGCATGAATACTCAGTTTTTATATTTTTTGATATGTAAAGAGATGGATCTGAAAGAATTTGCTTCTTTGTTATCACATCAGAGGCGATTCTACCATCACCATAGACAAAGGTTCTTTACTGTAAGAGCAGTGAGACTGTGGAACTCTCTGCCGCAGGAGGTTGTTATGGCGGACTCTATGTACATGTTCAAGAGAGGCCTGGATGCCTTTCTGGAGAGAAAAAATATCACGGGTTATGGGGATAAAACATTTATTTAATTCTTAAAGGTTGGACTTGATGGACTTGCGTCTCCTTCCAGCCTTATATACTATGATACTATGATACTATGATACTATGATCAGAACATGTTGAGGTTGCTATATGCTTCGTTTCAGGGCTAGATGATAGGGGGAGGGTTCTCTTGCCCTTAGGCCTTCACCACCTTGAGGATCCAGTGGACCTTCACCATTTTTCTACCTGGTCACCATTTACAGGGATTTTCCGACGAAATAAGTTATGCCCCACCCACAGGATAAGGCCTAATTCGCTGATCGGTGGGGGTCTCAGTGATGAGATCCCCATAGATTATGAGAACAGCAGGTCTGATGGGGTCCAGGGTACCTCTGTCGAACCCCTCATCGCTCCCCGAGATCAGTGGAGCAGCAGGACGCACATGTCCATTCTGCTCCATTCATTTCTATGGAACTGATGGAGATTGCTGAGCGCGACACTGAGACCCCCACCGATGTGGATAGGACCTAACTTGTTTCATGGGAAAATCCCTTTAATTGCCAATTCAGCTGAAAAAAAGATTTTTCTTTGAGTAGAAAGCTTCTACAATAATGTCTACAGATATTTGTTCATTGACCAAGATGCCAATATCAACATCCAGTTTCCATCTCATTCTCTTTACATGTGAATATATAGCTATATATTTCTTGTCAGGGTTGGATTGTGGGGTGAACACATGCCCCACGGCCCCCACCACCTTTAGAAAGAAGTAGCAAGGACATGAAATATCTTACACTGTAGCTGCTGGATCAGACCACACAGGCTTTTGCTTGTAGTCTGTCACCATGGAGACACACAGATCTGTAGAGGATGTTTCCACCAGTGATGCCACCAGAGACACATCCCCTGCTCCCATATTTTAGAAGCAAGAACTGCTTGGCCCTAAGGGTAAATCTGAACCACCCCCAAACTATAATGTATTATGGATAGTCCTACTCTCCCGCATATAGGGAAAATACAACTTTGCCCTGTGGGCCCCTGGGTGACTGCACCCTCTATGCTCCCTGAGGCTACACTCCTGTTTAGTTGAGTAAAAACTAGTTGACTAGGTAAAAAACACAAATAGAAATATCTGGAATATGTTTTTTATCCATGTGACAAATAAAGACGCTCAGAACTGACACTTTACACATTGGTGATTTTTAGGGGCAAATGCCCTTTAAACCCATCATTGGGGCTGTCACACCTATTATGTTCTCAATATTTGTCTTATTTTTTTTTTCCCATCAAACTTGAAGCAAAGTTCAATCCAAGGAGTCCGGTCTGATATTTCACACCCTGAAACGCGTCTGATATCTCATTAGGGTTGAAATCTCCGAGAGGGAAATATCATCCATCATCGCGAGGCATCAAAAGAGCCGAGGTCCTCGCTTCACCCGGTGACCTATACCTCTGTGAACTGACAGCATTCATGCCATCACATATTCTCCGCTCCGTCTCCTGGCAACTGCTATACTTTAAAAGCAATTACTGCCATTCCACGTTTGCCAAAGTCTTCCAGACAAAACAAAGCGGGACACGACGAGCGCAATGTAAAATAATCAACATCTAAATGTCTCCTTCCATCAGGCTTCAGAGCTGCCACTTCTGGCTGGTAACGACGCGCTAGAGGTCCTCGCAGAGGTCAATGTGAAGGTTATCGTGTCCCTTGATAAACTATCGGATCCTTTATACACCAGAGGCCCCTCCCACAACACCAAATTCATTTACATTTTTTGTCATTACTACAATAATTTAATTTTTTTTCACATTTTTTTCACATTTTTACGTCTCAATACATCTAAAATAAAGTAATATTGTAGATTAGTCTTTTTAAAAATACACCGTTTTATGTATGCAGCTCCCACGCAGACCGATGAGCTCCAGACAACCGATAAACCTGTGTGGTTATGCCTTGGAGTCATATATTCATTTAGTTCTGCCTTCCATTTTTAGTAAGTGTATATACATAAGAAGGAAGGGACAGTGTAACAGACTACACGTGGATTGTTTGTAGTCTGTTACCATGGAGATACATGATCTTGCATAAGAGTTCTATAGAACGAGTGGTAGAACGGGATTCTGAAATAATCTTAGCAGATATTTTTCATTTTCAATGTTAGGTGCATCTTGTAGGACAGTGATGGTGAAGCTTTTAGAGCCCGAACTGCAACCAAAATCCATTTATGTATCACAATTTGCCAATACAATTTAATCAGTAACTATTATATAATCAGCCGTATTGGCATCCTGAGGACAGTAATACAGTATGAAAAAAGAGGGGGAATTTGGATTATCACTCCAGGGTGACCCCTCCAGAGTCTCCATCAACAGGAAGAATTGTGGGTTCCAGCCTGGTCCACATCTTCTTACTCCTCCTTCTATCCCAGGAAGTCCAGGAAGTGTTGCTTTATAATGACGCTAAATGCATCCAGGAGTAACTCCTGACGGCAGGAGGAGGCCTCGAGTCACTCAATGGGGCTCATTTACTAAGGGTCCGAATCGCGCACTTTCGGATTTTGGCTTTCACGCGACAGAAATCGGGGGCGGACAACCCGACGGATTCTGAAAAACCGCAGAATTTAAAAAGCAATTTGTGTCACAAGATCAAGCACTTACATGCACCAGGATGAAGAAGGTGAACTCCGGCGGACCTCCAGCGCAGCAGCAACACCTGCAGGACATCGGGCGCATGGTGTTAGTGAATGCCGGCAGACTGAATCCATGTCGGACAACACACCGCAGGATTGCGACTGGACCGGGTAAGTAAATGAGCCCCAATTTGTGCTGGGGTGATGGCCTGGTTGTTAACAGAGGTGGCCCCAGTGCCATAAGTTTCCCACCACTGTTGTAGGAGACTTGGGAGCCAAAGAAATGTATTGTGTTAGTCCTGAGTGGAATGGACAGTCATTGAACAATTGGCCATTGGCTGAGGTTGGGGTTAGTAGTATACACTGGTATTTTAGTAAATGTAACAGCAGTGGACTAGAGGGGCACACCGGGGACACGGAGAGATGAACCACGGTTGTGAGTTGTGACACATTTGCCCAAGTTTAGAACTAACTAACAATGTTCTTCTGGTGGCACATTTATGATGCTCCTCATTGTCTATCATGGTGCATCTACTGATTTCTATATTATAGGTCCATGTAGGCCACTCCCTAAGCTGTAGGATACAGTGTAGACAACTTCGAGGAGATCCTTGAAGCCCATTTGATGGCTTCTAACCAAGAGAAATAATTCCTTACACCCATCCTGGTAAATAAGGGTTCAGAACTTCTCTGTCTCCATTCCCTAGAATTGGCTTCTCAGAAATGGTTCTTCTCTCCATTGTTGACCTGGTGGAGGCATCTTGAACAGGTCTCGACTATCTATGAGGATGGACTTGCATTGGCCTCTACAGTGGAAAATATATCAAATAAATAGTATTTTAAGGGCATTCAGATGACTTCTGGGGTCATTTTCGCTTAGTGGCCGCCATTTTGAAAAAGTGGCTCTTCGTTCTAACTCTTGGAAGGTGCGAGGTTGAGGGTCCTCCTACCATGATGTATCGGTTGTGTAGCCATTCACTCTTCATCTTCATACCTATTTCACAACCATTTCCTACACCCTAATGCAGAGGAACCTGGTGCTACCCATTTCTATCCCTCGTAGACTGGGACCTCTGGATCGGTCCTCCCATTCTATATTGTCATGATAGAGGACCCTTATAATCTCCCACCAGAACCATCTTACTCATAATGGAGGCCCTGGAAATCTACCACTAAAGGGGCAAAGGATGAGGTGCACCTTATCTGAGGGCCTCATACCCATTGGGTCACCCCTACACCCAACTATGAAAGACACAACCCCGGTACATGTCATTAATGGGAGAATCCATTGCTACAAAATATCCATAATTACATAAAATATGAAAACTGACCTTTAATTAAAGTTTTTATTAAATCCTATTAAATATTTCATACCTCTTATACATATTTCATGCTCAGTCCCAGGGTGACCTACACACGGGGCAGCGCTGAATGCGGTTTTATTGAGATGTGAGGTGATTGGTGCCCCCCGCGTCACAGCACTTCCCGCAATCTAATTATTTCAATTACAAAGTTTTTTTTTTCTCGTCATTGTCAGACGGCCGATACATTATCTGCTTGAGAAATCCTCATAATTGCACGTTAAACCTCAAAATGGACTTTTCCCTATCATTGAGGTTCTGTATTAATTGTTTATGGAGGGAAAAACATGTGCGGGGTATCAATTAGCTATTTTACATAGAATTTTTTAAACATTTTAGACAGAGTTGGTTTATATAATATAAATAAGGGGCACAGTGTGGTCAGTTGTGGTGTGAGGCGTGTATATGATATATGTGGGGGCATAGTGTGGTCAGTTGTGGTGTGAGGGGTATATATGATATATGTTGGGGTACAGTGTGGTCAGCTGTGGTGTGAAGGGTATATATGATATATGTGGGGGTACAGTGTGGTCAGTTGTGGTGTGAGGGGTTTATATGATATTAGGAGCACAGTGTGGTCAGTTGTGATGTGAGGGGTATATATGATATATGTGGGGGCACCGTGTGGTCAGTTGTGGTGTGAGGGGTATATATGATATAAAGAAGGGGCACAGTGTGGTCAGTTGTGGTGTGAGGGGTATATATGATATATGTGTTTCTGTCTTGGCAGGTGACAACTTTTGACAATTTTGTTTTTAGACTTTGGGGCAGTATTTTACCTATTACCCGGGTTCCATCAGCTATCCAGCGGCGCGTTCTCTGCGTGGATTCGGGTCGGGTCCTGGTATCACTAAGGAGTTCCTCCGACGTCCACCAGGTGTCCGCTGCGCTGAAGATCATCGGAGAAGCACTCAAATTCACTGGCCTCATCCTGGATGAAGGTAAGCGGTGTCAAGCGGACACTGTTTTTTTTAAATGCGCGAGGTTTTTACGAATCCGTCTTTTTTTTACGGCACGCCCACGATTTCCTCACGTGCATGCCAAGCGTCGATCCTGCGCACAATCCGCACCCTCCCGTGCCGGCCCAAAATCCCGGGGCAATACAGGGAAAATGTCGCAAAACGGAAAAAATCCGTTCCCGGTCAAACGCATGGCCCGTAAACCACGCCCAAACGCCCCCTTGCCGGCCCCCCCCCTCCCCCACGCCAGGACAAAACTTTGTGTTCAATGTCTCAAATCCACATGGACACAGCCAAGTGAGAGTTAATATACCACAAGTGTAAAATGCTGTAAATTTTTAAGCACTCGAGTCACACCCCAGAGAGAAGACGACATATGAGGCTGCGGTAACACATGCGTTTTACAGTACATGGTACAATTAGATTTGTTTGTGTGGTTTTGTAAATGTTTCTCTCCATGTTGGAAGCTCCTGTGTTATCTTTCGTATCTGTCTTACCCGTTCAGCCCAAAAACTTTTAACCACCAAACGCCGTGTAACTGTAACACGCAGCATTTCTGCAATGGGTTTCAATTACTCAAATACGGTGACCGCACCCTAGACTAAAAGGAGTACACCAAGGATTTCAGAAACTGTGAATCCAAAAATGTAATACATTAAAAAAATAAATAAAAAGCCCAAACTTCCAATGTCCCAACAGTTACTTCTGCAAATTTTAAAAACGTGTAAAGATGTGAAATAATTCCCATTTTATGTTCACATAGGCGTCCATAGGACACCAAACACTTCCCTCGCACCACACCCCTGCACCTAGGACCCACCTACACCAGGTGCAGCCATGTTGCCGGAAAAAAGGTCAGACACAACCCACACGTAGAGAAAAAATGATACATAAAGTGAAGAATTGGTCGTGGCCGCTGACGACTAGGGGTGTAAGGGAGTAGAGATCCTAAGGAAGGCGCAACACTAAGCGCGTACTTGGACAAACGTTCGGCAAAATGGTGGCGGGCGACGTGAAAAGATGGCAAAAAAACCCAAAGTCGAGAAAACACGGCGAGGGACGAATAGGAAAGAGAGCACTGTCCCCCTGTAGGACACGGATGGCGGACAACTACTGCTGTGACCGATCCAGGTGTCCGCAAGAACTGACCCTACCCACAGAAGACCCGCTTATTTATCGCAAAGGTGCCAAACATAGAAATGCCTACCCCTGCCGCCACCCAACTTTATACTCCCTTCTCTGTCAGCTTCTTGATAACCAGCACCTGAGACACCATAAGCAGAAATACACGCTAAATAGCTCTGTTTGCACAGCCAAGTCCGGGCTGCTGGGACTGCAGGAAAGAGAACCTGGAGTATTCGCCGTGATGGCCGAGTGCCCACCAGAAAGGCTCCGAGTGCCACCTCCGGCACGTGCCATAGAGTTAGCCATCACTGCCCTAGGAGTTGAGTTGATGAGGAGCTGGGAGAAATCGTAGGCAAGTGGGGGGGGTGGTGGCGAACCTATGGCACGGGTGCCAGAGGTGGCACGCGGAGCCCTCTCGTGGGCACCACAGCCATCACCCAGGTCACCATTTATGACTCAATACCTTTACCTACACGTCAGGCAGCACCCAGTACGTGTCCACGTTCAGTGCTATTTTAAAGTAACTAAGAAGTGCAGGAGGAGCAACGAGTGTGTCTGACAGAGCTGGATTATCATTTTAGACCTTTCTCCGGGAACATGTGATTGATCCTGTTTTAAGGGACCTAGAGAAATTACAATTAAATAACAGAATTTCTTCTCTTTCTACTGTATTGGTGTCCCAGGACGCTAATACGTTTGAAACTGGTTGCAGGGTTACTGTAAATTGCATTTGGCACTTTGTGAAAATAATGTGCTTTGTGCTTGTAGTCGGCAGCTCGGTCCGCCAAAAAGGTTCAGCCATCCACTGCCTTAGAGGGCTCCGGGGACTGGTGTGTGACACTATCTTATCCGGACATGTAGAAGTAAGCAATGAGATCCTCTAGCAGCGCCCCTACTGTCAGACCAGCGGGCATCGGGGGCTCCTCTACTTTGTTTTCCAGAACAGTTCGGTCTTCCAGAAAACTTGAAGTATGAATTATGACAGATCTATGAAGACACATATCATATAATGGTCGATTGAAGACCTTTACCAGCGGATGATGACGTTTCCTGCGGCTTCTTCCCGGTTCACCCCTGTTCGTCTTCATGTCGTGCGATTCTCCGGGAAAACAAGCCCCAGTGTTGCATCTGGGGTCCAAATTAATTTCTGCTTGGATCTGATTGAATTGGGGCCAAGTATGAGAACCCTAACCGGCAGTGAGCGCATAGTAAACAAAGCGGCGGGCAGACCTCCGCCGAGGCGTTACAGCTCCCCAGCGAGGTCTGGCTCTGCCTCACAAAACCTCCTCTCCTATAAAAACTTTGTCTCTTCCTAATATTCCAGCCCAAATATTTTAACCTTTCAGCCCCTTTTAAAATCTTCATTAATCAGAATCATAAGAATAAATGATGTTTAAAGAAAACGGAGAGGAAAAAATTGCCATTCAATGCCAAAGCTACGATTCAACGTATTCCTCCAGGGTCTATGAAGGTCACGGGAATGAGAAAGCTGCTTTTCCGTGTCGCAGTCTTCAGATCCCTTTCAAGTACAGTTATTAGTCCCCTCTGGCTTAATCAGGTCGCAAACATCTGGCGCACATTTATTCACGGCTTGTATGGTTTAAAGCGCAGGGTACAAAGGCACGCACTTGCCACTAGTCCTGCGCGGCATCAGGATTGCGGCTTCTCGTCTCAATTCGCGGAGGTTAGGCGGGGAAGGGGGCAGAGCTGTCACTGTGCAGGGCACTGCCCAGAGCCTCTGCCTACTCATGGCACGCAGTGTTATGGTGCAATTGCTACGCAGATTAGACTGGTGTAGAAATGCCCCACAGCGCATTTTCTCCACTGTGTGCTGGCTGCCCGGATTGTTTCAGGAGGTTCTCCCGACTAACTCCAGTGCATGTCTGGGCACCATCATGTGCTGTGCGATAATATCCGGTTGCATGCCAGGGGTGAACCTCTATACCCTATCGATAAATTCCGGCGCATGCACAGGGCCACCATATACCTGACGATAAAGTCCAGAGAACCTACCAGGGGCACCATCAACATACGATAAAGTCCAGAGCAGACCAGTGTGGCAACCTAATCATAATGGTGATTAAAATCGGCGCATGCCAAGGCCACCATCATATGACGGGGAATATACGGCGCATGCCAAGGCCCCATCCTATGCTGGGATAATACGGCTATTGTCGGGGTCACATCATACACTGGCAGAAAATCCGTCGATGCCGGGGCACCATCATACACTGGCGATATATCGTGCATGCAGGGCCACCATCATACACTGACGATAATCACGGTTGCATGCCAGGGGAACATCATACATCGGGCGATATCCGGGTGCATGCCAGGCCACCATCATACACTGACGATTAAATCTGCGCATTCCAAGGCCACCATGATATGCTGCGATAAATTCTGGAGGCATGCCAGGCACCATCATATGGCTGGGGATAATACGTGCTCATGTCGGGGCATGCAACCCAACCATTCATACACTGGCGTAAATCGTTTGCATGCCGGGGCACCATCAACGCTGGCATATATCCGGTGCAGCCCCAGGGCCACCATCATACAACTGACGATAATCCAGGCATACCAGGGGGGACCATATATGCTGGCGATAAATCTGGCGGCATGCAAGGCCACCATCATACTGGGGATAATACGCTCATGTCGGGGGCCCATCATACACTGGCGATAAATCCATCGCATGCCAGGGGCACCATCATATGCTGGCGATAAATCCGGTGCATGCCGGGGCCACCATCTTTCACTGGTGCACTTAGCACCAAATACATAGACAAATATGAGATAGATAGATGCTTCTCTAAAGTCTTGCACGAGAAGTGATGGAAGGATCCGAGGTTCCGTTTTAATGGGGGTTGCGCTATATTTATAGCGTTTCTTTACTTTTCAACATTTCACTGCACAAATGTTTAATTATCATCCAGGAGCGATGTGGAAGTGATAATTGGTAATAAAAGATCTTAAATGGACCCATCCCAGCGTGGAGAAAGGTAATTGCATCCATAACGACCTCCTACGGTACCATGTATATCTGTGTTATACCGCACTATGCGCTGGTGTGTTACACCCTATTTACTCCATTGAGGAACATTCTATATCAAACGTCTATGAAAATCCACAATCTATGAGAGTTAACATAATTGATTGGGCCAACTTTCCTAGAAGGACCTGTGCACGTTATTATACAACATTATTTATACATGTTACCGCAGTAGGACCTGCTCAGAAAAGGTCATGTGACATTTGTGTGCAGGTCCTGAAGCCAGAGACCAGAGCAGCAACACTTCAGTAAGTAAAAATGTGAATACCTACTATATACGGTAAGTAAGCATCAGGCCTGAGGTCCTAGATTGTGATTGTATTTGATAAGAAGGTAATGGTGTCATGGTGTGTCATTCAAAAATACAACTCACACTGCAAAAAAACAAGTCCTTTTATGGTCACAGCTAAGATATAAAGAAAGCAGATTTAAATAAGTCATTAATGTTTAAGTTAAATTGTAAGGCGGTGGAATGTGTCAGATAAAGAAGAATGGGAAATACAATGACTACAATCAGAAAATACATCTCAACTTCATAAAATACAAGTCTTCTGTACTGTAATTTTTTTAGTTAAAATGTGTATTTCTAAAATATGTAAGAAGGTATGAAGGGAACTGCAGAGGGTCTATGCTCCTACAATAGTAAGTTTTGATCAGCCCGACCTTTACACAGTAAGTGGCTCAGCAATTACCAAAGAAAAGTCAACTTATCCCATAAAAAGAAAGCCCTCAGAAAGTAAGTCAGAATATGCAAAAAATTATTACCTTTTGACTGTTTCCATGTGCAAAAGGAGTAAAAAAAATAATTATATATATAATATATATATATATATATTATATAATATATATAAATATAAAATCAGTTGTGCCTTAAAAATGCAACTCATATTTCAAGCATGAAAAGTTAGTGGGGGTTAGTTGTTTATTTTGTTTGTTGAGGGTTACTTCAAGTGGTAAAATATATACCCCTCACACCACAACTGACCACACTGTGTTCCCCACGTATATCATATATACCCCTCACACCACAACTGACCACACTGTGTGCCCCACAATATATCATATATACCCCTCACACCTCAACTGACACACTGTCCCTACATATATCATATCCCCCTCACACCACAACTGACCACACTGTGTCCCACATATATCATATATACCCCCTCACACCACAAACTGACCACACGTGCTTCCCACATATATCATAATAACCCTCTCACACCACAACTGACACCACACGCTTGCCCCCACATATCATATATACCCCTCACACCCAACTGACCACAATGTGCCCCCACATATATCAATATAGACTCTCCCACCACACAACTGGACCCACACTGTGCCCCCACATATATCATATATACCCCTCACACCCAACTGACCACACTGTCCCCACATATATCATAATAACCCTCACACCACAAATGACCACTGTTCCCCCACATAATATATATATACCCCTCACACCAACGACCACACTGTTCCCCCACATATATCATATCTACCCCTCGCCACAACTGACCACACTGTCCCCACATATTCATAATACCTCTCACACCACAACTGACCACACTGTATCCCCACATATATCAATATACACCTACACCACACGTGACCACACTGTCCCCACATATATCATAAACCCCTCACACCCAACTGACCACACTGCCCCTACCCAATATCATATATAACCATCACACCCACAATGACCACACTGTGGCCCCAACATATTCATATACCTTCTCAACCACACCTGACCACACTGTGTCACCACATATAATATACCCTCACACCACAAAGACACACTGTCCACAATCATTATACCGCAACCACATGCCCACTGTGCCCCCACATATATCCATATTTAGACCCCTCACACCACAACTGACCACACTGTGTCCCCACATATATCATATATACCCCTCAACCACAAATGACCACACTGTCACCCAAATATCAATATCGCCCCCCATATAACAATGGCCCGAATATATATCCCCTCACACCACAACTGACCACACTGTCCTCCCTACATATATCATATATACCCCTCACACCACACAACTGACCACACTGTGTACCCCACATATATCATATCCATACCCTCACACCACAAACTGACCACACTGTCCCCACATATATATATATACCCCTCACCACAACTGACAACACGTGCCCCCACATATCATTAACCCCTCACACCCAAATGACCCACTGTTCCCCCAATATATATACCCCTCCCACCACAACTGACCACACTGTGCCCCCACATATATATATATACCCCTCACACCACAACTGACCACACTGTGCCCCACATATATCATATATACCCCTACACCACAACTGACCACACTGTGCCCCCCACATATCATATATACCCCTCACACCACAACTGACCACACTGTGCCCCCACATATTATATAACCTCACACCACAATGACCACACTGTCCCCACATATACATATATACCCTCACCACAAATCCCAAGTTTACCCCACATATATCAAAGTACCCCCTCACACAACACTAACCACAGCTGTCCCCAATACATATATACTCCCACCCCAACTACCACATGTGCGTCCAATATCATATATAACCCTCACACCACTGACCACACTGTGCCCCCACATATAATATACCCCTCACACACAACTGACCACATGTGCCCCACATATATCATATAACCCCTCACACCACAACTGACCACATGTAACCCCCACCATATCATAATACCCTCACAGCCACAAAATACCACACTGTGCCCCCACCTATATCATATTATACCCCTCACACCAAACTGACCACACGTGCCCCACATATAATATATTACCCCTCACACCACAACTGACCACACTGTCCCCCATATATCATATATACCCCTCACCCTCAAACGACCCACACTGTACCCCACATATATATCAATATACCCCTCACACCACAACTGACCACACTGTGCTCCCACATATATTCATATATACCCCTCACCCCACAACTGACACACACTGTGCCTCCACGATATCATATATACCCCTCACACCACAACTGACTCCACTGTCCCCACATATATCATATATACCCCTCACACACCACACTGACCACACTGTCCCCACATAACATATAACCCCTCACACCACAACGACCCACGTGCCCCCACATATATCATATTTTTTTTTATGTATACCCCTCACACCACACTGACCCCACTGTGTTCCCCCACATATATCATATATACCCCTCACCCACACAACTGACCACACTGTGCCCCCACATATATCATATATACCCCAACACCACAACTGACCACCCTGTACCCCCCCACATATATCATATATACCCCTCACACCAAACCTGACCACACTGTGCCCCACATAATCATATATACCCCTCACCACCACCAAGGACCCACAGGTGCCCCCACATATATCATATCCCTCACATCCACAACTGACCACACTGTCCCACATATCCCCACATTATAATATATACCCCTCACACCACAACTGACCACACTGTGCCCCCACAGTATCATATATATCCCTCACACCCAACTGACCACCACGGTGCCCCCACATATATCATATATACCCTCACACCACAACTGACCCCACTGTGTCCCCACAATATCATATATACCCTCACATCACAAACTGACCACACTGTGCCCCCCATAATCATATATACCCATCACCCACAACTGCCACACTGTACCCCACATCATATCATATATACCCTCACACCAAACTGACACCACTGTGCCCCACATATATCATATATACCCCTCACACAACAACTGACCCACACTGTGCCCCCACATATATCATCTATACCCCCTCACACCACAAGACCACACTGACCCCCAATATATATATACCCCTCACACCACAACTGACCACACTGCCCCCACAATATCATATATCCCCCTCACACCACAACTGACCACACTGTGCCCCACATATATCATATAACCCCTCACACCACAACTGACCACACGTGCCCACATATATCATATAACCCCCTCACACACAACTGACCCCAGTGACCCACATATCATATTACTACCCACTCACCACAAACTAACCCTCAATGTATCCCTCAATATATATATATAACACTCCTCACCCACGACCACACGTGCCCCCACATATCATATACCCTCAACCAAACTGACCCACTGTTCCCTTATCATATATACCCCCACACAACTGACCACACTGTGCCCCGATATCATTACCTACCACACTGCCACGTCCCCCAAATATATATACCCCTCAACCACAACTGACCACACTGTGCCCCCCATATATCATATATACCCCTCACACCACAACTGACCCACTGTGCCCCACATATATCATATATACCCTCACCATAACTGACCACACTGTACCCCACATATATCATATATACCCTCACACCACAACTGACCACACGTGCCCCCATATATCCTATATACCCTCCACACAAACGACCACACTGTGCCCCACATATATCATATATACCCCTCACACCACAACTGACACAATGTGCTCACCACATCATACATATACTACCTCCACAACCACAACTGACCACACGTTTCCCACATATATCATAATATACCCCTCCACCACAACTGACCCACACTGTCCCCTACAATTCATATATACCCCTCACACCACAACTGACCACACTGTGCCCCACATTATATCATTATACCCCTCACACCACAACTGACCACACTGTGTCCCCACATATATCATATATACCCCTCACACCACAACTGACACACGTGCTCCTACATTATCATATATACCCCTCACACCACAACTGACACACTGTCCCCACATATATCATATATACCCCTCACACCACAACTGACCACACTGTGCCCCCACATATATCATATATACCCCTCACACCACAACTGACCACACGTGTGCCCCCCTACTATATCATAATATACCCCTCACACCCCCTGACACGTTCCACTGTCACCTCACATATACATAATAACCCCTACACACCACAACTGACCACCGGTGCCCCTCCTTATCATATATACCTACTATACCCTCCCACAACTGTTACCCACTGTAACCCCACATATATCAGATATACCCTCACCACCATCACACACAATGACTCACACGCGTGCCCCCACATCAATCATAGTACTACCCCTCACATCTCACGAAACTAAGACCACCGCTGTCCCTACATATATCATATATTACCCCTCACACCCCACTGACCACAACTGGGCCCTCCCTGACATATATCTACTACTATCCCGTCACACAACAATTGACCACACTGTGTGCCCCCACATAATTATATACCCCCTCACACGCACAACTGATCCACACTGTACCTCCCCAGATTATCATATATACCCCTCACGACAACAACTGACTCACACGTGCCACTCCCAATATATCATATCAACCCCACTCATCCCCCACAAAACCCCTGTATCACCAAAACCCCCAACCACACTCACTGTGCCTAACTCATCATCTCACACTCCCAACTCACGTCCACACAATCATATATACCCCCTCGACACAAACTCACACTGACCCACACTGTGCCCCCCCATATATCATATATACCCCTCACACCATAACTGACACACATGTACCCCCACATATATCATATATACCACCTTCACACCATTAACTGACCACACTGTCACCCCCACATATATATGTATACCCCTCACACCACAACTGACACAACTGTAGCCCATATATACATATATACCCCTCACACCATAAACTGACCACACTTACCCCAACATATCATATATACCCTCACACCACAAATGACCACACTGTGCCCCCAACATATTTCATATATACCCTCACACAACATGACCACACTGTGCTCTCACATATATCATATAACCCCTCACACCAAAACTGACCACACTGTGCCCCCACATATATCATATATACCCCTCACACCACAATGACACACACTGTGTCCCCACATATATCATATATACCCTCACACTACAAAGACCACACTGTGCTCTCACCTATATCATATATACCCCTCACCCACAACTGACCACCACTGTGCCCCTTCTTATATCATATAACCCATCACACCACAAATGACCACACTGTGCCCCCACATTACATTTATATACCCTCATCACAACTGACCCACACTGTGTCCTAATATCATTAAACCCCTCACCCACAACTGACCACACTGATACCCCACATATATCATACATACCCTCACACACAGAAACTGACCACACTGTGTCCCACATATTATCATATAACCCTCTACACTACAACTGACCACACGTGAGTGCTTGCACCGGATTTATCGTCAGTGTATGATGGTGGCCCTGGCATGCACCGGATATATCGCCAGTGTATGATGGTGCCCCCGGCATGCGACGGATTTATCGCCAGTGTATGATGGTGCCCCCGACATGAGCCGTATTTATCCCCAGCATATGATGGTGGCCTTGGCATGCGCCGTATTTATCCCCAGCATATGATGGTGGCCTTGGCATGCGCCAGATTTATCACCAGTGTATGATGGTGCCCCTGGTATGCTCTGGATTTATCGTCAGTGTATGATGGTGGCCCTGGCATGCGCCGGATTTATCGCTAGGGTATGATGGTTCCCCCTGGCATGCACCGGATTTATCGCCAGCACATGATGGTGGCCCAGACATGCACTGGATTTATCGTGAGACTCCTGAAAAATCCGGGCAGCCAGCAGCACAGTGGAGAAATGCGCTGCTGGGGCATTTCTACACCAGGTCTAATCTGGCGTAGAATTGCACCATAACCTGCGGCAGAATAGGCAGAGGCTCTTGGCAGTGCCCTGCACAGTGCAGCTCTGCCCCCTCCCCGCCTAACCTGCGAATTGAGCGAGAAGCTGCAATTCCTGATGCTGCGCCAGGACTTGTGGCAAGTGCGGCTTGTACCCTGCGCTTTAAACCATACAAGCCGTGATAAATGTAGCGCCAGATGTTTGCGCCTGATTTAAAGCAGAGGGGACTAATACTGTATATGAAAGGGATCTGAAGACTGCGACACGGAAAAGCAGCTTTCTCATTCCCATTGACCTTCATAGACCCTGGAGGAAATACGTGAATTGTATCTTCGGGCATTGATTAGCAATTTTTTTCCTCTCCGTTTTCTAAACATCATTTATTCTTATTGATTCTGATTAATAGAAGTTTTAAAAGGGCTGAAAAGGTTAAAATATTTTGGGCTGGAATATTAGGAAAGAGACAAAGTTTTATAGAGAGAGGAGGTTTTGGTGAGGCAGATGCCAGACCCTCGCTGGGGAGCTGTAACGCCTCGCTGGAGAGTCTGCCCGCCGCTTGTTTACTACTGCGCTCCTGCCGGTTATGGGTTTCTCATACTCTGGCCCCAATCAATCAGATCCAAGCAGAAAATTATTGGACCCCAGATGCACAACACGGGGCTTGTTTTCCCGGAGAATCGCAACGCACATGAAGACGAACAGGTGGTGAACCGGGATAGAAGCCGCCGGAACGTCATCATCGCTGTAAAGTCTTATCGACCATTATATGATATGTGTCTTCATTAGATCTTCACTAATTCAATTACTTCAAGTTTCTGGAAGGAACATGTTCTGGAAACAAAGCAGAGGAGCCCCCGATGCCCTGGTCTACCAGGAGGGGGCGCTGCTAGAGGATCTCATTGCTACTTCTACATGTTCCGGATACGACTAGTGTCACAACACAGTCCCCGGAGCCTCTAAGGTTCCGGATACGACTAGTGTCACAACACAGTCCCCGGAGCCTCTAAGGCAGTGATGGCGAACCTTTTGGGGACCGAGTGCCGAAACTACAAGCAAAAGCCACATATTTTTCACAAAGTGCCAAATGGCAATTTAAAGTAACTCACAGGTTTCAAACGTATTAGCGTCCTGAGGACACCAATACAGTAGAAAGAAGAAGAAATTCTGTTTATTATTGTAATTTCCTCTAAGGTCCCTTAACAGGATCAATCACATGTCCGGAGAAAGGTCTAAAATGATAATCCAGCTCTGTCAGCACCTCGTTGCTCCTCCTGCACTTCTAGTTACTTTAAAATAGCACTGAACGTGGCACGTACTGGGCTGCCTGTGACTGCAGGAGAAGGT
>WNYA01000617.1:0-133993 GCA_019512145.1 Engystomops pustulosus
CTGTATATATACACAACACTGTGTACGCTATCACTGTGTATATACTATATATATTACATGTACAGTAAATCTGTATATATACTATACAGTACACTACCTCTGTACACATAACTCATAGAGTCACATTACCTCTGTGTATATACTATACAGTACACACCTCATACAGTCACGTTACCTCTGTGTATATACCATACTGTATACAGTACCTCATACAGTCACGTTACCTCGGGAGTATCAGTGCGGCTCCTGTGTTGTGTGAGAAGCTTTAGTTCTTCATGTGACTTCCCGTAATGTTGTACATAGGAGGCGTCTGCAGTGTCATGGAGGGGAGTGGTGGTGCAGGAGCCCAGAGAGGAGGAGCGGCCCTGCAGGGAACCATCTATAATCACTTATACACCGTCACATCGTGTATCTAATCCCGTACTGTGATACTGATCCCAGCAGCTCATAGAGAGGAGGAGCAGCCCTGCAGGGGGAACCATCTATAATCACTTATACACCGTCACATCGTGTATCTAATCCCCTTCTTTATATCGTTCACACGGACCTTAGTGAATCGCCGTAAGACCCGAATTTTCGTCAAAACGCGCTGTTGGACTCGCGACGGACCAGGTAATAAGGTGCCCCCAATAGGTCCACATTTATCAAAAATAGTTGCAAAACGGTCTTGGGTTCAGTTTGCTGTAGAGTGTGGCAGGGGCGCCAAGAAGTTTGTGTGACAGAATCTTCATTATGTGCGCCCCCTGCACTGCTCCAGCCGAAAAGCACCATTTTTTTTAGTCCCCCCTTCTTTCTACTGCAGACATTGTGGCTCATCAGTAATGGCCCTTATTGGTGCACATTTTTTTTTCTTGTGTCTGACACAAGCATGGAGCCGCGACATCAAAACTGCGGCAGACACTTCCACACACATTTACCAGCAAGTTTGCCATATGTGTCATGTCAAAGTCAGAAAACTGGGCGAAACTCTTTAAAAGCGTACTGGTGGCGTGCCTAACAATATTCAGGCAAATTACAAAAAACAAGTGGGGTCCTTTACTAAAGGGCGCCTATTCGCGTTTTCCCTACGTGTTACCGAATATTTCCGATTTGCGCTCGATTGTTACCTGAATTGCCCCTTGGCCGAACTAAACCCGACGTATCGGAAAAACGCCGCATTTAAGAATGGAAAATGGTTCGCTCGGGACCGCTTACCTTCACTCACAGCCGGCTCGGTGTATTCCGGCGCGTTCGATGCTGGTTTCAGCGCATCAGCGCCAACCTTGTGACGTCGGAGACTGCTATTCAATCCCGGCCGGACCCGAATACAGCGCGAGAACGCGCCGCTGGATCGCGAATGTCCGGGTAATTAATCTGCCCCAATAAGTGCATGTGAGTGTCTGAGTGTTAATGCCGGGGCGGGGACAAGAGGAAAAGAATAAACAAAACGTTTTAGAATTAAAACAACATTATGCAGTATTTAAAAAATTTATTAAAACTTGTGAGAGAATGTTATTTGGAAGACGAGTGACTATTACCTGGACATTGTTGGAAAATTGGGCAAAAATTGGAAAAAAAAATGGAGAAAAAAAACAGTCAACAAAAAATGCAAAAATGTTAGGAGACATCTGGTGGCCCATGTGTATGCAAAAGTGTAAATTTCCCTAAAAACACAGCCTCCGACCTCCCAGGAATCAATGTTCTCCGCCACCAGATCAATGTTCCACCGATACTGAAAAAGAATAAAAACGAAATATCTACAGATGACATGAATAAATACAATCAACAAGATATCCACAAGGGGACGCAGCACTGCAGGCGCGTTACAACCCTATAAGTGCATATAATAACAAAAGCAGAAATTTTTCCCCAATTCTCCTGTAGCCCCCTCGTTGGACAGGTTGTAGTTTCCTATCCATTTTGAACGCTAATTGTAGACGTCTTTTTCTGACGATCTCCTCCCCTCAGATCAAGATTAAACAACAATCAATCCCCATCACTAACTAAAAAAGCTTGAATTCCACGATGGCAGTCACAAGGGCTTCAAATAGGCTTCATTTACACTCTTCTGGGTCATAAAAGTTCACCCACCTCCCCTGGTCCCAATAACAGCTGCCTTCCCCAACCCTCCCTGGCCCAACAACAGCCCGCATTCCCTCCCAACCCTCAAGCCTCCCCAGGCCCCGCTACAGCTGCCTTCCCCCAACCCTCCAAGCTCCCCTGGCCCAGCGACAAGCCGCCCCCCACCCTCCAAGCCTCCTCCTAGGCCCAGCTCAACAGCGCCTCCCCCCACAACCCTCCAAGCCTCCCCTGTCCAGCTACCCGCCTTCCCCCAACCCTCCACCTCCCCTGGCCCCAATAACCGCCGCCTTCCCCCAACCCTCCAACCTCCCCTGGCCCATACCAGCCGGCCTGCCTTCCCCAACCTCCAAGCCTCCCCTGGCCCAAGAACTCCGTTATTTATAACTTAATAATATACAGACCGGCCAACTTACGACGACCCCTATTACAGACGACCCTTTCTGCCCCTGTTGACTCTCCGATACTAGCTTTCAGGCTCAATTCAACGGCCGCACCAGATAACAGGCACCATCGAAGTCTTTTGGCTCCCGGTGACCGTGCGGTGAGCACATGACGGAATTGGGCAGCTGTCAGTCTGTCTAGAGAGTGGAGCAGGAGCTCTCACCCCTCTCCTCCTCCTCTGACCTGGGGGTCCAAACACGGCCTTCTGAGGCTCTTAGTCCCCCCAGCCGCAATGATCGGCTTTAAGGCCACATCTGGATAAGCTTGGGTGATAATCCTTGTTTCCCATACAGCACACATTTTGAAAATCCAATTGTCACTGAACAAAAAAATTTTGTTTGTATCATAATGAAAAAGACAAATTCCAACTTGCATCAATTCGTACAAACCCTAAAGATCCGTCCTGTCGTAACCCGGGGACTGTCTGTTCTCCATTTTTTCATTGATATTTTCCTCCTCTCCAGAATGTTGACTCGCTCCGTGTGGGCCCCCCGACTGGTCCGGCTTGATCTGCTCCATGCATCGTGTCTGGACCAGAGGAGGAATGGAATTACTGAACTGGAAGGGAAGCCTTGTCCTGGATCAGGCAAAGCAGGTGAGTTATCTGGTCCTGGAGCTTATGGAACCATCTACATGTCAAGGGGTAAGGAAAAGTGTGAGACTTGCACACAATGCCAAAAAAGATGGGAAACTTTTGGTCTCCACAGTTGTGACAACTGTTTTGTGTCCGTGCTTCTAAACTTAAAAAAAATAGAAAGTTTTTCTCAAAAATTTCTTTCATTTTGTTATTTAGTTCCGGTGCAGGACCAATGTGTCTCCATAGTTACAGATTAACAAACTATTAAATTTTTGACCGCCATTAGGCTTAAGCAAATGTACCACCTAACATCTTCTTGTTGTAGTGACAGATCAGGTCGGGTGTAACACACTATCGCAGCACGATATAACCCCGGAATGTTTTCCTTTTTCCCAGTTTCCTCTCTGGATCGGTTTGTCGGTGAGCCGGAATGAGCTGCTGAAATCCTCTGTGGATCCCAAAGTTTTTGGCCTGTGAGAAGAAAATCCCGACAACGCCGCCCTGCTGGAATGTCACTGACATACTGTAGTTAATCATCAGGAATTCCTTGTTTTTCTGTACGCCGTCTTTTATCATTATGGGTCCTCTTCATAGTAGAAAATATAGACGTATCCTATTGTCATCGGTATTGGTCTGAATTTATAAATTTCCAATGAATACGCCATCCATATTGAATCCATACTGCAAAGTAGAGGTCACATGTTCCATGATTAAAGAATGTATCCCCTCGGTGTCACCATTGACTGAATTGCTGAGGGAGCCAAATGATGTCATTGTTGTTCTGAGTCGGCTTGGTGCCAAGTGACAAAACACAAAAACGGGTGTCTGTTGGTCACCGATTGGCTCTGCGTTACCATTGAGTTCTATAGGACTGGTCCGTGGCTCACACCCAAGGCCGTGGAAGCAGTGGCCGTGATGGTCCCCTAGAAAATAATGTCCAAATACAGTGGTTTTAGGTGACCTCCCCCACTAGGATCCCCGGCTGTTATCTCCAATCTGTCACATCATAACCAGCTGTCCCAGTCAGAGCTACAATGTGTCCGGTGAGAAGAGAGCTGAAAAGACTCAAGAAGTGCTCAATATGGGTCGGTGCAACATTACCAAGACCTGTGGTGATCAGCTTTGGGCTATCATTGCACATATGTTCAACATGAGCCTGGAGTTGGGAAGGAACCACACTGGTGAAAACATCTTGTGTGTTACCAGTTCCAAACACTTCAACCCATCGGACCTCCAGTTACAGACAGTGGCATTAACATCGCCATTTGATGAAGGTCTTCGAGAGGTTGGTTTTCTCAGACCTCTCCTTCCTAGCGACTCATCTATGACGCCCTATCAGTTTGCTTATCGTCCATGCATTGTGGGTAGATTGATGCCATCAGCCACCTTCTACATCAACTCTTTCTTACATGGAGAAACCGGGGAACACTGTGAGAATAATGTTCTTTGATTTCTCCAGTGCATTCAATACCATACATCCAGGGCTACTAAGGGGATAAACTGGATCTGTGCTGGAGTGTACCAACCAATCTTCTAGTTGGATCCTAAAGTACCCCTCACAAACCGACCTCAGGTGTAAACCCGGACTGTGTGTCGGACACTGTGATTTAGTAGTACAGGTTCACCTCAGGGTACGGTTTCTGCTCCCTTCCTCTGCAACAGTTGTAACATCACATGTGCGGCTACCGCCTGGACCTTCCCCACAGTTCTCCTCATGACTGCAATAGTCGGCCTCATTACAGGTGAGAATGACAGGGACTGGTGCCAGCACAACCCACGCGTAGGATTAATGCCGGGAAGACGCAAGGAAGATTTGTGTGGCTTCCGTAGCTAGTCCTCCCTCTCGACCAGTGTTATCCAGGTGACGACATTGAGGAGGCAGTGAAGGTCCTATAATACTTGGGTGTCATCCTCAACACTAAACTGGGTGAGCAGAGAAATAAATGCACTTCAGACATGAGGGGTCAGAGCCTGCTACACCTGCTGAGGATGCTGAGGGCATTCGGAGTGCGGGGGGCTCTTCTTAAGACTCTTCAACTCTGTATGGCAACCAGCCATCTTCTTTTGGTGAGTCTGTTGGGAAGCAGCATCTCAGCGAGGGAGAGGAGCAGACATGTACAAACTGATTAGGAAAGCCGTTCTGTCCTGGGGGGGTCCCTCTGGGCAAGTGCGGTTTTGGTATGCTGAGAGGAGGACACTTTGGTAAGGTTACATCTATTCCTGGAAATGGCTCCCATCCCATGATGAGACTGTGGTTACAGTGGGGATCCCTTCAGTTACCGACTGCTTCACCCCCAAGTGTGAGAGGAGCGTTAATCGTAAGTCATTCCTCCCCGATGCCCATCAGTTTGTTCAACACAAGCAGGTCCCAACAGAAGTAACCTCGGCCCCCCACCTAACCGTCCATGGCAGTTCCCATCCCCACGATACTGAACACCAAACTTCCATCATTTGACCTCACCCTGCCTTCTTTCTTTTAATCCCTTTTTTCTTTTTGTCTTTAATCCCTAATAGTATTGATCTGTCAGGTTTTGTTTGAATCCTTCTCAACCTCATCTCTGCTGGAACCTGTGAATTTCCCCCGTGGGACTAATAAAGGATTATCTCATCGTATGTGCATGAGGACTACGGGTCATGAATGAGCAAATAATCATATGATTGAACATTGGAAGTTGTCTTCACATCGCAGAATACTCATCTTTATGAAGCTGCTGGATTGTTTACAGTGTAGCACGGGTAATCGGCACGCCAAGATTGGGGAAGATCGTGTCTGGATCACAGCCGTACCACAGGAGAGGAATAGCTGCTGAGTAAAACTATAAGGGCACAGTGACAATACCACTATGAAACCTCTTGATCTTAAAGGAAATGCAGGTAGATACATCTGCAAAATCCGCACGCGGGGCCTGGCCTTCTTGGGGGCCTTGGGCAGAAGCCGGGGCCCAGGATACCGGAGACGCGAGTGTCACGGTGCTTGTATGGGATCCGGAGGGCTGTCCTACGCCTGGCAGGTCTCTAAGCGGGTGGTGTGTGCAGCAATATGGAGGGATGCGGCTGATGTATGGTGATAGATGGGGACTTGTGTCGTAACAGCCGTATCCAGGGATCAGATGGCGCACCGTGTGGCAAATCAACTTACAATTTATTTTTGCAACTTCATCAGCCTTAAACATCAGCAAACTTCGGCAGATCGAAGGTGCTTGTCCGCAGGAAGAGACGCTCACCGCCTGGCTGGTAGAGATGGAGCTGAGTCGCAATGGTGGATCTCTGCTCTGGGCTTTAGTCTTCTGACTGGTGTCAGGCCGCGCCTGTGACACTACTTCTGGCTTTCTGGTGTGGGAATCAGACATATGCTGCACACTTCTGCCTTCGGCTTCAGACCTCTCGACTGACTAACCATGTGCCTCCCACCCAACAAGTGTTTTATTCCCCTTATGAAGTGGCAGCATGCCCAACCAACACACCTCCTTCCTCACCGCAATTACAGATCATCCCAATGGTTATAACCAGTAATCTGACCTTCCAGACAATCTTAATCTGCAATCAACTAAGTTTCTGCTCCTGGCCCACCCTGCACACCACCTGCTCCTGGCCCCCTGCACAACCCCCATCCCTGCTCCGGCCTGGCCCCCCTGCCCCCCAGCCCCTGCTCCGGCCAGTCCCCCCTGCTCCCCGCCCTGCTCTGGCCTGCTGTCTCCTGCCACCTCTCCCAGTGCCTGTCTGGCAGTGCTGTAATGAGCTGTCCCTGTCCCAGCAGCTGCTTGTACTCCTGTACATGCACCACCACATCACCTCCATATTGCTGCCAGGAGTGAGTAGCTACAGTGCATCCCCAGCCCCAGCAGCTGCTGAACTACTGTAGCATCACCCACCAACATCACCCTAGTAGCTGCCAGTCGGGAGTACTACATGCAATCCCCAGCCCCAGCTTGTAACTACTTACATGCACCCCCACATCACCCTCCATAGTGCTGCCAGGCAGGGAGTAGCTCTATTGCATCCCCAGCCCCAGCACTGCTTGTACTACTGTACATGCACCCACCACATCACCCCATAATGCTGCCAGCAGTGTAGTAGCTCTGGTTCATCCCCTGCCTTACTGTACATGCACCCACCACAATCACCCCATAGTGCTGCCAGGCAGGGAGTAGCTCATGCATCCCCAGCCCACAGCTGGCCCCGCCTTGACTACTGTAGCATGCACCCCACCCACATCACCTCCAAGTGCTGCCAGGCAGGGAGTACGCCTGAGTGCATACCCAGCCCCACAGCTGCTTTGTACTACTTACATGCACCCACCACATCACCATCCATAGTGCTGCAGGCAGGGATAGCTCTAGTGCATTCCCCTGCCTTACTGTACATGCAGCACCCACCACATCACCTCCATAGTGCTGCCAGGCAGGAGTATCTCTATGATCCCCTGCCTTACTGTACTGCACCCACACAATCACCATCCATAGTGCTGCGCTGGCCGAGGCAGGGAGTAGCTCTATTGCATCCCCTGCCTTCCTGTACATCACCCACCACATCACCCCCATAGTGCTGCCAGGCAGTGAGTAAGCTCTAGGTGCATCCCCAGCCCTCAGCAGCTTTGCTTGTAATACTTCGTTACGGCACCCACCACTGGCTCCCCATAGTCCTGCCAGGGAAGTAGCGCTACAGGCATCCCCTGCCTTCATGTACATGCACCACCACATTGTCCTCCACTCCTGCCAGGCTTAGCTATAGTAAAACATCTCCCTGCCGGGGCACCATCACTTCTTTGTCCTAGCTGCACCCTGCCCCCCCCCACCCTCCTGCCCCTCTGCTTCTACAGCACAATTAACCCTTGCAGTGCTGCTGGTAGAGGCTTAGCTGCAGTTATGACTCCCCAGCTCCCTACTCTGCTGCTGGATCCTTCCCTCACATTGGTGCCCAGGGCAGGGGCTTCTGCTGCTGCAGAGGATTCTCTAGCCCCCTGATAGAGTCTTGAGGGTCCCGATTATACCTGCCCCCCCCACCCCTTCCTCTGGGCAGCTTTGGGACGAAGTTCCGCGGTTATTTTTCTGGAAACTAAAGAGAAGTAGTTTCGGAGGCGTCGCGTCTATTATTCCAACAGTTTCACCCAGCTTTAGTAATCCATGTTTTCTGAGATGTTTTTTCTCCACTCACCTGATTTAGGAGAGGTGAACCAAAGTCCTGATGTTTGGTTGGGACAATAGTACTAATAATAAATCTTTATTTTAATAGCGCAATCGGTCACCATATTCCATAGCGCTGTACAATCCGGGTGGCACATATACAAGTTTATAATACATCATTATAAAGCTCCGTCAGATTCACAGCGTCTTACAAGATCATTACTGCATATGCCGATAAGATGTTACAGAGTAAGGCTACATTCACAAACCACTGTGCCCGTTGTACCTAGCACTGCGGCACATGGCGCCCCGTCTCCATAAGAGTCAATGTCTCACGCGCCATAACATTCCTATCTTTCCTGGGTTACGGAACAGTACGGTGCGACAGATGGTGATGGGCTGGTAAAGTAGTCACATAGATTACTACTATATGATAGGATAGAGCATCTCATCTCATTAATGACATCACATAATGAAGTAAATAAGTCTGGTGATAAGGTTACTGATGTTGGCCTTTGGGTCAGGATTATCACTATGCCCTTATTTGGGGCCGCTTCCCAGTTTCTTCAAGCTTTCAAAGGCGCTTCTCTCTCGTGATTGGTAGAGCAGTTCCTATCCCTCACAACCTGTGCGGGTCCTAAAAGCATTTTTGAAAGATTGTATGTCCTCGCATTGTTACTGTTGAGTTTGGGTTATAAGGTGATCCAGAGCCCTTCTGGCAAATCGGACACGAATCATCTCCTTATATTTATTACCCGTTTCCTGAGTGTCCTCCAATGATTGGGTTCCAGCGGATGATGTCTTATTAGATCCGTTTGACCCACTGGGTGGCTCATTTGTTTTGTTAAATGGTTTTTTTGGTACCTTTTTGGTGTGGATCCGGTGGGATGGGGGGTCCTTTTCGCTGGGACTGTTACTACTCTTATAATTTTCTGTTGGTCCTTGTGACTCTCCGCATTGACGTTAACCCCTTACTTTCTTTCCGTTTCCTTCACACTGTTTAGGTTGTCCGCAGTTTCAGTAAATCCTATTTCACTGGTACGGAATGTATTTGTGGACTTGTTTTTGGGGGGAAGTAGTTATGATGCCTTGCAGCTTGTCATCCTGTTCCGTGTGTGTCTGAGTCGCTTACAGCGATGTCAGTCTTGGGCCTTCTGGTTCTGTAGGTCAGGATCAGGTATGAGGATGGATGGGGGTAGTTTTGCCATGTCCAACAATGGGTGGTAAATCTCCCTGCATCAAAGGGTTTTTGGATGACTAGCACACCATTGTGTTTTCAGAGCTGTTTTTGGTTCATCATAGCAGATAGACGTGTCTTAGGGGCTGATGGGTGTCCTAACCTTGATTGTAATGTAGATTGTCCTATGTAGATGTCATTGTTGTCAAGTAACTTGTGTTTTTTCAGTCTGTTGTTCCTTAATGGATGGGTTGATAAGGGTATTGGTTGGCCCATGCCTGTTTGAGGTAAGGCTTTGTCCTGTAACTGAGGTTTCCTCGTATTTCGAAGTCGGCTGCATAGGAACTTAGTTTTTTCTCCTGCAAATCATTTTTGATGGTTTACTATTTGCTGCGTTTATGAAGGGTTTAGTGGAGGTGGTGCTCCCTTCTAAGGAATGGATTTCACTCTCGTTAAAATTTGTATGTAAACCGGGTTTTGGATCTAAACACAGTAGTTGAACCCAGTCAAGGGGCACACAACATCGCAAATTACATTATGGCAAAATTGAAAACAATAAAGCAGTGTTAAGTAGCAAACATCAAAAGATTACTTTATTGAAAACATGGACAACATAACATCGATAGGACAAAATAAAACCATATTAAAAGGATGCACCCGGTGCACCCATAAATACAAGAGTCACCTGGAAGCCAACAACCTGAATAATGTCAGTGTCCAAAGCCAGACTGAGCCCCCAACAATGCCAATCTCACAACACTATCTCCGATTATGAATATAAAGGCTGGGCATTTGTTTTTGGCTACAGTGATCGCCACAATCAGCAGTCTGGCATGAGGATATCACAATATGCGCACAAATGTTCAAATTCCCTCATGCCGAATGGCTGGAATGCAGACATCGAACCACACAACTAGTCCAAGCTGAAAATGTACCGGGAATGTGAGTGGAGGTAAGGGCTCAGGACCGGTGCCCCACCCGTCTTTTACTTTCATAGGGGGTATGGATAGGGTGCGTGCTAATTGTTTTGCCAGATATATCGCTCTAATTTTGCTTCTTTGCTATGCTTATCCTTTTGTCAGGATGGCATCACCCAACGATGGTAAATCTAGTACACTCGTGTGTCTATTGGGCAGAACTGGATGTGGTGGTGGGACCATTGGTGAGGTCTCTGGGTCAGCCCTTCTTGTAAAATCAGCTCGAGGTACGATAAGCGGCCATTAACTGTGGTCTTCATTTAAGAGGTTACAACATCTGCCACATTTTTCGCCTTAGCCAACAGATTTGCGTCTAATCTATCCGACCGGATTATTTAACGTTTTTCCTTCTGCTACCCGGAGTCGGTGTGGTAGGACATAATCCCATGACAGTATGGTACGGGGCTAGCGATGTAGCCGTTATTATAATAAGGGATTTTCACAACAACTGGGTTTCCCAATTTGTTGTACCAAAGGCCGGGTGGTGTATCACATCAGCTGGTGGGACCATTTTTGTTTGCTGTTACTCCTGATGGGTCCCTTTGGTGGACATCAGCCTCGACATCTTTTGTTCCAAGGTTGCAGACTGGAATGGATATGGTGTGGGTTTTCTTGGCTTGGGTTTGGAATGGGGGTACATTGACCTCCTTCTTGGCAGTTTTTCAGGGTAACACTGCCCTACTATGGCCCTTATATAAGCCGTCATACAGGGTGTCATCTGGTACTATGTAAAGTGGAATGGTTAAGTGTCTATAGATTCAAATAGAGAATGGTTAAATTATTAATGGTTTCAATAAAGCTGTGGCTGCCGCCCTAGTCACCCCGCAATTGAGAATGGTTTAGCAATGGTTTTCTGTGTTGTTATTTATTTTGGGACTCTGTGGTCTTAAAGGGGCAAATCCGGCCCCGGGTTAGGAATGTTTATTATAGGAGGCAGTCCAACAGTGTTATGTACTTTTCTCTTTACTGTTGGACATGTGCCAAATTTGAGGCTAAATGACTGTAATTAGCCCGCACAAAATAGACCATCCCAAATTCAAACCCACATTTTTTGGTCATTACATGCAGAGCTCAAAATCTTCCTGAACCATTTTTCCTTGTATTTTGAGGGGTGCCTTTTAAAAATGGGGTTTCTAAGGGGATTCTAAGAATTATATTTATTGAAAAAAATCACAAAATTCAATTTCGAAAGTTTGTTGGGAAAGAAATGAAATCTCTTTTTGATTTGGTAGCTGTTAATTGTGCTAAATATTCAATTACATATTTATCACAACACCAAGTTCACCACCACAAAAAACCTGTCTCATAATCATTTCAGTGAGTTGAAGTGTTTAAAAAGTTATAACTTTATAAAGCGAACACCTGCCAGATTAAAAAAAAAAAGGCTGAGCCTTAACGTACCAACTGTCTGCCTCTTAAGCAGCGGTTAATACATAATCTTTCATTATAATTGATCACCGGCGTCAATATTTGTGATTGTTTAGAGGCTGGAAAAGCACAATACACAATGTCCCATGTGATGCTTTACTTGCATATCGTTTCACATCAGGTCCACCTCACCACAGTCACATCCGTTTTGCTTATTTTCCATTTCCCTTTCAGACCACCGATAGTAAAATTCATTTCGCTCCGGCCTAAGTTCTCCTTGGTTGTGCTAATCCAGCACAGGGGCCTTTCCTGAAGCCTCTGCTGCTCCTCACCTCCGCAGGGCCTGAGTCTAGCTGATCCTACAAAATATTCATCTCTTCACATTAACAACAGATAACATCGGCCCCAGCAGGTCGCCTCATAGTAGTCTTCACTCCACCTGTTCATATCGTGACAGATAAGGATACAGCAGCTCAGTATCAATTACGGGATTAGATAACTCTATTTGAACGGTGTATAAGTGTTATAGATGTTCCCTGCAGGCCGCTCCTCCTCTATGATCTGCGGGATCAGTATACAGTACGGATTAGATCACTCTCGGTGTCCTGAAAGGGAAATTGGAAAATAAGCAAACCGGATGTGACTGTGGTGAGGTGGACCATGAAACGAATGCAGTAAAGCATCACATGGACATTGTGTATGTGCTTTCCAGCTCTAAGCAGTAAAGCATCACATGGACATTGTGTATGTGCTTTCCAGCTCTAAACAATCAAATATGACGCCGGTGATCAATTATAATGGCAGATTATGTATTAACCGCTTAAGGACGCAGACAGTTTGTACGTTAAGGCTTAGCCTTTTTTTTTTTAATCTGGCAAGTGTTGCTTTATATAGTTATAACTTTTAAACACTTCAACTCACTGAAATGATTATGAGACTGTTTTTTTTTGTGAAACTTGGTGTTAGTGATAAATATGTAATTGATATATTTAGCACAATTATAACAGCTTACAAATCAAAAAGAGATTTTCATTTCTTTCCCAAAATTTCGAAATTGAAATTTTTTGGATTTTTTTTTCAATAAATATAATTTATTAGAATCCCCCTTAGAAACCCCATTTTTAAATGTGCACCCCTCAAAATACAAGAAAATGTTTTCAGGAAGATTTGAGCTCTGCATAGTAATGCAAAATGGGGTTGAATTTGGGATGGTCTAATTTTGTCGGTAATACATTCATTTAGCCCTAAAATTGCACATTTCCAAAAGATAAAAAGAGAAAATTTCTCCCAAGTACATAAACACTGTCGACTGCTCAAATAATAAACACTTCCTAACCCGGAGCCGGATTTGCCCCTTTAATACCACCTAGTCCACAATAAATAACCACACAGAAAACCATTGCTTAACCATTCTCAATTGCGGGGTGACTCGGGGTCAGCCACAGCTTTATTGAAACCATTAATAATTTAACCATTTCTCTATTTGAATATATAGACACTTACCCATTCCACTTTACATAGTACCAGATGACACCCTGTATGCCGGCTTATCTAAGGGCATGTAGGGCAGTGTTACCCCTGAAAAACTGCCAAGAAGGAGGTCATGTACCCCCAACTACATGGCCCTTCCAACCCCAAGCCAATAAAACCCACACCATCTCCATTCCAGTCTGCAACCTGGACAAAAGATGTCGAGGCTGATGTCCAACAAATGGACCCCATCAGGTAACAGCAAACAAAAACTGGTCCCCACCAGCAGATGTGATACACCACCCTGCCTTTGGTGCAAACAAATTGGGACATCCAGGTGTTGTTGAAACCCTTCTTTATAACGGCTACATCGCTAGCCCCGTACCATACTGTCCTTGGGATTATGTCCTACCACACCAACTCCGGGTAGCAGAAGAAAAACGTAAATCACTCCAGGTCGGACTAGATTAGCGCAATCTGTCGGCTAAGGCGAATGTGGCAGATGATGTTACCTCTTAAATGAAGACCACAGGATAATGGCCGATTATCGTAACCTCGAGCTGATTTTTACAAGAAGGGCATGACCCAGAGACCTCACCAATGGTCCCACCACCACGTCCAGTTCTGCCCAATAGACACACGAGTGTCCTAGTATTCACATCGTTGGGTGATGACCTGAAAAAGATAATGCATTAGCAAAGAAGCAAAATTAGAGCGATATATCCTGCAAAACAATTAGCAGCACCCTATCCATACCCCCTCTGAAAGTAAAAGACGGGTGGGGCGACCTGTCCTGAGCCCTTACCTCCACCTCACATCTCCCGGTAAATTTTCAGCTTGGACTAGTGTTTGTGGTTCTATGTTCTGCATTCCAGCCATTTCGGCATAGAGGGATATTTGCACATTTGTGCGCATATTGTTGCATATCCTCATGCCAGACTTGCTGATTGTGGCGATTCCACTGTAGCCTACAAACACATGCCCAGCCTTTATATTCATATATTTCGGAGCTAGTGTTGTGAGATTGGCTTGTTGGGGGCTCAGGTCTGGATGACCTGACATTATCAGGTGTTGGGCTCCAGGTGACTCTGTATTTATGGGTGCACCAGGGTGCATCCTTTTTAAATGGTTTTATTTTTGTCCTATCGATGTCTGTTGTCCATTTTTTTCAATAAAGTAATCTTTTGATGTTTTGCTACTTAACACATGCTTTATTGTTTTCAATTTTGCATAGTTAATTTGCGCATGTGTGTAGCCCTTGACTGGGTTCAACTACTTTGTTTAGATCCCAACCCTGTTTACATACAAATTTTAAGAGACTGAACTCCATTCCTTAGAAGGGAGCACCACCTCCACTAAAACCCTTCATAAAACAGCAGCAAATAGTAAACCAGTCGCAGGAAAATGATTTGCAGGAGCAAAACTAAGTCCTATGCAGCCGAACTTCGAAATACGAGGAAACCTCAGTTACAGGACAAGCCTTACCTCAAACAGGCCATGAGGCCAACCCAATACCCTTATCAAACCCATCCATTTAAGAACAACAGATCTGAAAAAACACAAGTTACTTGACACAATGACATCTACATAGACATTCTACATATAATCAAGGTTAGGAACACCCATCAGCCCCTACGACACGTCTATCTGCTATGATGAACAAAAACAGCTCTGAAAACCTCAATGGTGCTAGTCATCCAAACCCTTTGATGCAGGGAGATTACACCCATTGTGGACATGGCAAAACTCCCCCCATCCATCCTCATAACCTGATCCTGACCTACAGAAACCAGAAGGCCCAAGACTGACCTCGCTGTAAAAGCGACTCAGACACACACGAACAGGATGACAAGATGCAAGGCATCATAACTACTTCCCCCAAAACACTGTCCACAAAATACATTTCCAGTACCAAGTGAAATAGGATTTAACTGAAAATGGGACAACCTAAACAGTGTGAAGGAAACGAAAGAAAGTAAGAGGTAACTTCAATGCGGAGAGTCACAAGGACCAACAGAAAATTATCAGAGTAACAAGTCACCAGAGAAAAGGACCCCAATCCCACCGGATCCACACCAAAAAGGTACCAAAAACCATTTAACAACAAATGAAGCCACCCATTGGTCAACAGGATCTAATAAGACATCATCCAGCTGGCAACCCAATCATTGGAGACACTTCAGGAACGGGTAATAAATATAAGGGAGATTCCGTGTCCGATTTGCCAGAAGGGCTCTGGATTCACCTTATAAACCCAACTCAACGCTAACAAGTGAGACATACAATCTTTCAAAATGCTTTTAGGACCCGCACAGGTGAGGGATGATGGAACTGCTCTACCAATCCCGAGAGCGGCCTTTGAAAGCTCTGAAGAAACTGGAAGCTGCCCCAACTAAGGGCATAGTGATAATCCTGACCCAAAGCCACACATCAGTAACCTTATCATCCAGAATTATTTACTTCATTATGTGATGTCATTAATGAGATGAGATGCTCTATCCTACTCCTCATAGATAGTAATCTCTTGTGACTACTGTACCAGCCCCATCACCATCTGTAGCACCGTACTGTTCCGTACCCAGGAAAAGATAGGACATGTTATGGCGCTGTGAGACATGTATCTCTATGGAGAGGGGCCGCCATGTGCCCGCCGTGCTATGGTACAACGGGCACACGTGTGTGTGTGAATGTAGCCTTACTCTGTAACATCTTATCGGCATATGCACGTAATGATCTGTAAGACGCTGTGGAATATGACGGAGCTTTTATAATGATGTATTATAATAACTTGTATATGTGCACCAGGACTTGTACAGCGCTATGGAATATGGTGCCGCTATATAAATAAAGATTTATTATTAGTACTATTGTCCCAACCAACATCAGGACTTTGGTTCCACCTCCTCCTAAATCAGCGCTGAGTGGAGAAACATCTCAGAAACTATGGATTACTAAACGCTGGAACTGTTGGAATAATAGACGCGACGCCTCCGCAAACTACTTCTCTTTAGTCAGACACATAACCGCGGACTTCGTCCCCAAAAGCTGCCCAGAGGAAGGGGTGGGGGGCGGCAGGTCATCATCAGGGACCTCAAGATCTATCAGGGGGCTAGAGACTCCTCGCAGCAGCAGAAGCCCCTGCCCTGGGGCACCACATGTGAGGGAAGGATCCAGCAGCCAGAGTAGGGAGCTGGGGAGTCATAACTGCAGCTAAGCCTCTACCCTGCAGCACTGCAAGGGTTAATTGTGCTGCTAGAAGCAGAGGGCAGTGAGGGTGGGGGAGGGGCAGGGTGCAGCTCAGGACACAGGAAGTGATGGTGCCCGGCAGGAGATGTACTATAGCTAAGCCCTGGCAGGAGTATGAGGACCATGTGGTGGGTGCATGTACATGAAGGCAGGGGATGCACTGTAGCTGCTACTTCCCTGGCAGGACTATGGGAGCCATGTGGTGGGTGCCTGTACAGTATTACAAGCAGCTGCTGGGGCTGGGGATGCACTAGAGCTACTCCCTGCCTGGCAGCACTATGGGGTGATGTGGTGGGTGCATGTACAGTAAGGCAGGGGATGCACTAGAGCTACTCCCTGCCTGGCAGCACTATGGAGGTGATGTGGTGGTGCATGTTCATAAGGCAGGGGATGCACTAGAGCTACTCCTGCCTGGCAGCACTATGGAGGTGATGTGTGGGTCATGTACAGTAGGGCATGGGGGATGCACTAGAGCTACTCCCTGCCTGGCAGCACTGGAGGTGATGTGGTGGGTGCATGTACAGTAGTACAAGCAGCTGTGGGTGGGATGCACCTAGAGCTACTCCCTGCCCTGGCAGCACTATGGAGGTGATGTGGGTGGTGCATGTACAGTAGTCAAGCAGCTGCTGGGCTGGGGATGCACTGTAGCTACTCCTGCCTGGCAGCACTATGGGATGTGATGTGCGTGGTGCATGTACACTAAGGCAGGGGATGAACCAGAGCTACTCACTGCCTGGCAGCATTATGGTGATGTGGTGGGTGCATGTACTAGTCAAGCACTGCTGGGGCTGGGGATGCAGAAGCTACTCCCTGCCTGGCAGCACTATGGAGGTGATGTGGTGGGTGCATGTACAGTAGTACAAGCTGGGGCTGGGGATGCACTGTAGTCTACTCCCTGCCTGGCAGCACTAGGGGGTGATGTGGTGGGTGCATGTACAGTAGTACAAGCATGCTGGGCTGGGGATGCACTGTAGCTACTCCTCTGCTGGCAGCACTATGGAGTGATGTGGTGGGTGCATGTACAGTAGTACAAGCAGCTGCTGGGACAGGGACAGGCTCATTACAGCTACTGCCAGACAGCACTGGGAGAGGTGGCAGGAACAGCAGGCCAGAGCAGGGCTGGGGAGCAGGGGGCCCTGGCCGGAGCAGGGCTGGGGGCAGGGGGGCCAGCCGGAGCAGGGTGGGGGTGCAGGGGCGCCAGGAGCAGGGCTGGTGGTGCAGGGGGGCCAGGAGCAAAACTTAGTGATTGCAGATTATAGAATTTGTCTGGAAGGTCAGGAGTTAATGGTTATAACCATGGTATGCTCTGTAATTGCGTGTAAGGAAGGAGTTGTGCTGGTTGACAGTGCCTGCCACTTCATAAGGGGAATAAAACTCCCGTGTGGGTGGGAGCACATGGTCTAGTCATCTAAGGTCTGAAGCAGAAGGCAGAAGTGGCAGCATAATGTTCTGATTCCCACACCAGAAAGCCAGAAGTGTCACAGGCGCCTGCCTGACACCAGTCAGAAGACTTAAGCCCAGAGCAGTAGATCCCCATCTGGACCTCAGCTCCATCTCTACCAGCCCAGGCTGTGAGCGTATCTTTCCTGCGACAAGCACTCTGACCTGCCGAAGTTCTGCTGATGTTTAAGGCTGATGAAGTTGCAATCAATAAATTGTAAGTTGATTTGCACACGTTGCCTCATCTGATCCCTGGATCATCGGCTTTGTTACGACACACAGCTCTCCCATCTACACCACTACTCAGCCGCTCCCTCCATATTGCTGCACACACCACCCGCTAGAGACCTTCCAGGTCGTAGGACAGCCCTCCGGTTCCCCATACCAAGCACCGTGCACTAGCTTCTCCGGTAATCCTGGGCCCCGGCCTCCAGGCCCCAAGAAAGCCAGGCCCCGGTGGGGATTTTGCAGATGTATCTACCTGCATTTCCTTTAAGTCTCAAAGAGGTTCCTAGTTTGTATGTCACCTGTGCCCTATAGTTTTACCTCACAAGCTTCCTCTCCTTTGGTTACGGCTGTGATCTATGACCCGATCTCCCCCATCTCTGGCCGTGCCGATTCCCGTGCTACATGTAACTCAATCACACAGCTCTTCATAAGATGAGTATTCTGCGATGTCTGAAGACAAACTTCCAATGTTCATCATCTGATTATTTTTTCCTCATTCCTGACCCGTAGTCCTCATGCACATACGATGAGATAATCCTTTATTGTCCCACAGGGGGAAATTCACAGTGTTCCAGCAAGAAGCGAGAAGGACAAACAACTGACAATCAATAATATTAGGGATAAATGAACAAAAAGAAAAAAGGGATAAAAGAAAGAAGGCAGGTGATGTCCAATGATGGGCGTTTGGTGTTCAGTCTGTGGATGGGACCTGCATGGACTGGTTAGGTGGGGGCGCGCAGGTTACTTCTGTTGGGACCTTGCTGTTGAACAACCTGATGGCAGCGGGAGGAACTGCTTACGACTAACGCTCCTCTCACACTTGGGGTGAAGCAGTCGGATCACTGAAGGGCTCCCCAATGTCACCACAGTCTCATTCATGGGATGGGAGCCATTCTCCAGAATAGATGTCACCTTACACAGTTGTCCTCCTCTCAGCTACCACCTGCACTGTGCCCAGAGGACCCCCCAGGACAGAACTGGCTTTCCTAATCAGTTTGTCCAGTCTGCTCCTCCCTCGCTGAGATGCTGCTCCCCAACAACTACACCAAGAAGATGGCTGGTGCCACTACAGTTGAAGAAGGTCTTAAGAAGAGCCCCCGCACTCCGAATGCCCTGCCTAGCTCCTCAGCAGGTGTAGCCGGCTCTGACCCTTCATTTGAAGTGCACTTTATGTTCTCCTGCTCACTCCAGTTTATGTTGAGGAGAAACCCACAAGTACTTAGGACTTCACCTGCCTCAATGTCCGTCCCCTGGATACACCCTGGCGAGAGGGGAGGACTATGCTTACGGACGTCACACCACATCTCCTTGTCTTCCGAGCATTAATCCTACCGGGGTGTGCTGGCACCCAGTCCCTGTCTTCTCACCTGTAATGAGGCCGACTATTGGCAGAGTCATGAGAGAAACTTTGGAGGTTACAGCTACATGTGTGTACAATGTGAAGAGGAAGGGAGCCAGAACCGTACCCTGAGGTCAACCTGTACTACTCATCACAGTGTGCCGACACACTCAGTCCGGGCTCTCACATATGAGGTCGGTTTGTGAGGTACTTTAGGATCCAACTAGAGAGATGGTGGTCACTCCGCCCAGATCCAGTTTTATCCCCTAGTAGCCCTGGTTGTATGGTATTGAATGCACTGGAGAAATCAAAGACATTATTCTCACAGTGTTCCCCGGTTTCTCCAGGTAAGAAAGAGTTTGATGTAGAAGGTGGATGATGGCATCATCTACACCAATGCCTGGCCGATAAGCAAACTGTAGGGCGTCCATAGATAGGGCTCAGCTAGAGGACGGGATGTCTGAGACCAACCTCTCAAGACCTTCATCAAATGGGATGTTAATGCCACTGGTCTGTAGCTGTTGAGGTCCGATGGGTGAAGTGTTTTTGGAACTGGTACCACAATGTTTTCATTTCCTTCCACAGTTGTGGTTCCCTTCCCAACTCCAGGCTCATGTTGAACATATGTGCAATGATAGCAGAAGCTGATCACCACAGGGCTTGGAGTAATGTTGCACTGACACCATATTGAGCACTTTTGAGTCTTTTCAGTCTCTCTTCTCACCTGACACATTGTAGCCTCATGACTGACAGCTGGTGTGCAGATTGGAGATAACAGCCGGGGATCTAGTGGGGGAGGTCAACATAAACACTGTATTTGGACATTATTTTATAGGAGGACACTCACGGCCACTGCTTCCACACGGCCTTGGGTGTGAGCCACAGACACGCTACCTAGAACTCAATGGTAACGCAGAGCAATCGGTGACCACAGACCCCCGTTTTTGTGTTTTGTCACTTGGCACCCAGCTCCTGACTCAGAACAAACCAATGACATCATTTGGCTCCCTCAGCACTCAGTCAATGAGTGACAACCGATGGACTACATTCTTTAATCCATGGAACCATGTGACCTCTACTTTGCAGTATGGATTCAATATGGATGGAGTATTCATTGGAAATTTATAAATCAGACCAAATACAGATGACCAATAGGATACGTCTATATTTTCTCTCTATGAAGAGACCCATAATGATAAAAGCGGCGTACAGAAAACAAGGAATTTCTGATGATTAATACAGTATGTCAGTGACATCCACAGGGCGGCGATGTCCGGATTTCTTCTCACAGGCAAACACTTTGGGATCCACAAGGATTTCAGCAGCTCATTCCCGGCTCTCCGACAAACCGATCCAGAGAGGAAACCTGGGAAAACAGGAAACATTCCGGGTTTATCCGTGACTGGCTAGATGTGTTACACCCGACTGATCTTCTCACTACAACAAGAAGATGTCAGGAGGTAAATTGTCTTGAATCTAATGCGGTCAAAAATTTAATAGTTTGTAATCTGTAACTATGGAGACACTTGGTCTGCACCGGAGCTAAATACCAAAATTGAAAGAAATTTTTGAGAAAAACTTTCTATTTTTTTAAGTTAGAAGCACGGACACAAAAACAGTTGTCACAACTGTGGAGACCCAAAAGTTTCCCATCTTTTTGGCATTTTGGTGCAAGTCTCACACTTTTCCTTCCCCCTATGACATGAGAATGTCCCTAAGCTCCAGACCAGATACTCAGCTCTCCTGCTTTGCCTTGATCCAGGACAAGGCTTTTCCTTCAGTAATTCCATTCCTCCCTGGTCCAACACGATGCATGGCCAAGGATCACCGCCAGGTACGGTCCCCACACGGTAGCTCAACATTCTGGAGAGGAGGAAAATATCATGAAAAAATGGAGAACAGAACTCCCCCGGGTTACGACAGGACGGATCTTTAGGTTTGTACGAATTGATGCAAGTTGGATTTGTCTATTTCATTATTTATACAAACAAAATTTTTTTGTCTCAGTGACAATTGGATTTCAAAAGATGTGCTGTCATGGGAGAACAAGGATTATCACCAAGCTTATCCAGATTCTTAAAGTCCGATCATTGCGAGCTGGGGGACTGAAGCAGCCTCAGAAGGCCGTGTTTGGACCCCCAGGTCAGAGGAGGAGGAGAGGGTGAGAGCTCCTGCTCCCTCTCTAGCAGACTGACGCTGCCGCAATTCCGTCCATGTGCCACCGCACGTCACCGGAGCCAAAGACTTCGTATGTGCCTGTTATCTGTGCGGCCGTTGAATTACCTGAAAGCTAAGTATCCGAGAGTCAACAGGGGCAGAAGGGTCTGTCTGTATGGGGTCGTCTGTAAGTTTGGCCGTCTGTAATATATTAAGTTATAAATAACGGACGTTATTGGGCCAGGGGTGCTGGAGGTTGGGGAGCAGGCGGCTGTATGTGGCCAGGGGAGGCTTGAGGGTTGGGGAAGCGGGGTTATGGGCCAAGGGGAGGTGGAGGTTGGGGGAAGGCGGGTAGCTGGACCCAGGGGAGGGCTTGGAGGGTTGTGGTGGAAGGCGCTGTTGAGCTGGGCCAGGAGGAGGCTTGGAGGTGGTGGGGCGGCTGTGTGGCTGCTGGGCCAGGGGAGGCTTGGAGGGTTTTGGGGGAAAAGGCAGCTGTAGCTGGGCCTTGGGGAGGCTTGAGTGGTTGGGGGAAGGGGCTGTTGTTGGGCGCAGGGAGGGTTGGGGAAGGCAGCTGTTATTGGGACCAGGGAGTGCTTGGGTAACTTTTATGACCAGAAGAGTGTAAATTGAAGCCTATTTGAAGCCTTGTTGACTGCATCGTGAATTCAAGCTTTTTTTTTAGGTGTGGGATTGATTGTTGTTAATCTTGATCTGAGGGGGGAGATCGTCAGAAAGACGTTACAATCTAGAGTCAAAATGGATATGGAAACTACAACCTGTCAACCACGGTGTGCTCAGGAAATTTGGGAAAATTTCTGCTTTTTTGTAATTTATATGCACTTATAGGTTGTAACCGCCTGCAGTGCTGCGTCCCCTTGGTGGATATCTTGTTGATTGTATTTTTTATCATGTCATCTGTAATATTTCAGTTTTTTTATTCTTTTTCAGTATCGGTGGAACTATTGATTCTGTGGGGAGACACTTGATTTCCTGGGGAGGTCGGGCTGTGTATTTTGCAGGAGAAAATTTACCTTTTTGCATCCATGGGCCACCAGATAGTCCTTCCTAACTTTTTGCATTTTTTGTTGACTGTTTTTTTTCTCCATTTTTTTTTTTTCCCAATTTTTGCCCAATTTTCCCAACAATTGTCCAGGTAATCATCACTCTCTTCCAAATACATCTCTCACAGTTTATATAAATTTTTTAAACACTGCATATCATTTGTGTTTAATTTCCGTAACAACTTTTTGTTTACATTCTTTTTCCTCTTGTCCCCGCCCCGCGCATTAACACTCAGACACTCACATGCACTTACTTGGGCAGATTATATTACCCGGACATTCGCGATCCAGCGCGCGTTCCTCGGCGCTGTATTCGGGTCCGGCCGGGATTGTAATAGCAGTCTCCGCCGCTCCACCAGGTGCGCTGACTGCGCTGAAACAGCATCTGACGCGCCGGAATACACCGAGCCGGTGCTGAGTGAAGGTAAGCGGTCCGAGCGAACACATATTTCCATTCTTAAATGCGCGTTTTTCAATACGTCGGGTTTATCGTTCGCCAGCGGCAATTCAGGTAACAATCGAGCCGCAAATCGGAAATATTCGGTAACACGTAGGGAAACGCGAATAGGCGCCCTTAGTAAAGGACCCCACTGTTTTTTTTGTAATTTGCCTGAATTGTTAGGTCACGCACCAGTACGCTTGTTAAAGAGTTTCGCTCCAGTTGTTCTGACTTTGACACTGACACATATGGCAAACTGCTGGTAACATGTGGTTGGAAGTGTCTGCGCCAGTTTTTGATGTCGCGGCTCATGCTTGTGTCAGACGACAAGAAAAAAAAAATGGTGCACCAATAAGGGCCATTACTGATGCGCCACAATTCTGCGTATGAAGAGAGGGGGGACTAAAAAAATGGTGCCTTTTCTCGCTGCTGAGCAGTGCAGGGGGCGCACATTAATGAAGATTCTGTCACACAGACACTTCTTGGCGCCCCTGCACACTCTACAGCAAACTGACCCAAGTACCCGTTTTGCAACTATTTTTGATAAATGTGGCCCCATTGGGGGCACATTATTACCTGGTCCGTCGCGAGTCCACAGCGCGTTTTGACGAAAATTCGGGTCTTACCGGCTACTCACTAAGGTCCGTGTGCCCGATAATCCAGCAGGTGCGCCGAGGTCCGCCGGAGTTCACCTGCTTTCTTTTCTTCCTCCCGGTGCATGTAAGTGCTTGAGCTTACGACACCATTGGGGGGTCATTTACTAAGGCCAGATTCGCGTTTTCCCGATGTGTTACCCGATATTTCCGATTTCGCCAATTTGCCCTGAATTGCCCGGGATTTTTGCGCACGCGATCGTATTGTGGCGGATCGGCGTTGGCATGCAACGCGATGGAAATCGGGGGTGTGGCCGAACGAAAACCCGATGGATTCGGAAAACACGCCGCATTAAAAACAAAAGTGTCCGCGATACTCGTGCATTACCTTGACCAGGAATAGGCCGATGAACTTCATGGCATTCCCGCGGGGGCCGCGGGAACTTCAGCCGCAGCACGCCACCCTGGTGGACGTCGAGACTAACCTTAGTGAATCCCGGCCGACCCGACTCCACCGCAGAGAACGCGCCGCTAGGATCGCGAATGGGCCAGGTAAGTAAATTCTGCCCCTCATTATTTTAAAATTCCCGCGTTTTTTTTTTTCCGAATCCGTCAGGTTGTCGATGGCCACGGCCCCCGATTTCATGTCTGTTGCTTGAAAGCCGGCGCTGAGGATGACCCCACAAATCTTCAGGACACTTCTGGCAAATCGGGGAAATCGTCGGAAAGCCCGACGAAATTGCCGGCGATTCGGAACCCCTTATTAATGAGCCCCACTGTGTTTTCATTATGTTTTATTAGTGGATCTATGCATGGACTTTGATGTGATTTGGACGTTTGGCCACTGGCACTTTTTCCTGAGGACGGTGTCCTCCTGCTGCTGCAGCGCGTGTGGACACCTCTCACTGTCGGCATCACATCTGCCCCCATTAACAAAATCACTGTTATCCCCTTTCATGTCTGGTGGATGCCGGCGAGTGCCAGAACCTCCTGTGACAAGTTTCGAGTTTCCTATTATCCTCAGTCCTCTGGTTCTCCTCCTGTCATTACCATTAAGTTGCCCTTCTCCTGTGCCCGTTCTCACTCACTTTGGTCTTTGATCCCTAGCACGGCACCTACCTCCATGATATTGGCAGCCTCTCTCCAGTACTTGTTACTTCATATAATTCTACTTTTTTGTTTACCTTCCTACCATCTAGAAATCATTTCTATTTGAGGGAGATCTGATGGTTGGGGCACATGAATCAAACTTTTGGTTTGAGTTTTTTGAGACTTCCATTGCGCGGCGTTTTGCTCATTAAGCATTTTTTTTTTTTTTTGGCATCTATGACAGTCCTCCTTTTCCAAAGTTGGCCATTGTCTAGTTTTACTGCAGTTGTATCCCTGATTATCACCTGAATCCAGACCAGATGTGATACAACTAGACCGGCAGAACAGCAAGAAAAGTCCCACAAAACAGATGGACAAGGTGTGAGTTGGAACTCATGTGCTCTTAATCAACTTCTGTGGCAAGTTTGGCAGAGCTAACTGGGCGGGGAGTAGGCCCTTTGCTCCCACTAGCCAGGAGAGGCTAGTTACACGCCCCGCTAGACTCTGCCGATATTAGCCTATTCCGTAAGATAAAGTCTAGGTTAGTGGAGAGGTGTAATAATTAAGGGAATAGGTAGCACACATAGTTTAGGCTAAGACTAGGATTCACACGGACCGGTGCCCCCGCCGTCCCGTAGAGCACGGTCGGGCACACGGCAGTTCGCGGTGCATATTTAGGCTTGTTGAGCTCTCTCGCCCCCCTGCTCCTCTCCCCCTTTCTCCATGGCGCATGCGTTGTATGCCCTAAAAATAGGACATGCCGCGCGCCCGCATTGCCGTCTATGGGTATTGCGGGTCGTGTGAAATCCGCCTTTAGTGGTAACGAGCCCCTTTTGCCTAATAGTGTAGATGGTCTGTATGATAGGTTTTCCTTTACCCTTGTTTGACCTCTGTGTTAATTTTTTTTTTATTTATTGAGCACTTTGCTACTTTCATTTCACTTTACATTGTATACAATTTTCTTGCCATTTTGTTGCCCAGCACTGAGCTTTTTCTGTCTTGTCTATTGCTATAATGATCTTTGGTAAACTTGTGTTTTATACTATAGATATGAATTCAGATTTTTGTGTTATTTTGGTCTACAAGTCTCAAGTTTTTGTCCTTCTTTCGGTACTGGGAGGAACTTTATCTAGCAGAATCTAGTGCCCTGGGATAGCGGGGAGTCCGGCTGCCCTGTACCTGTGCTTGACCCAGTTTGTTTTTTGGTCTTGGGTAATATTGGACCAGAGGGATCATCTCTGGGGGCATTTACGATGGAGGCCATACCCTTTTTATGTAACGGTTTATCAAAGTTTTGTGTTTTTGCCCGGACACAATGAGAGATCTAAAACACACAAGAATATTCAATAACATTAAATCATTACTACACAAATTTAATGGATGAATTTTTTAAAAAAATATGAAACTAACAAGAATCTACCTATCTGTGTGGTGCGAGAATTGTACTCTATTTTATATCACGCTCTTACAATGATGATTTGTCCCCATAAACATAATCCGCAATTTCTCTTTATCCGGGCCTTATGGCCATATTGAGGGGGGAAACATATTCATGTAAAATTAAACATCTCAAATTAGCTCCCGGGGCACAGAAGCCCCTTCGTCCACCATATTTAGGGCGGGTGGAGGGTTTGGAGGAGGTACGAGGTATGAATAATTAGTAGAAATGGACACAGGAGCCCGTGAGGCTCATTTTCATACTTTTTATAAGATGCTTTCGTTTTCTCTCTTTTCCTTCTTTTCTCAAACTAGGCCAATACAGGATAAAAAAGACAATCCTGTTTTCAGGCGTAGGGTACGTGGTGTAAAATACTGGATACTCCTTGTGGTTGAATTTCCTTTAATAAAACTATCTAAATCCTCAGACCTGAATCGGGGGAGATTTACCAGGTCAAAGTGTGTAAAATTTAGGTTTTCGGCCTTTTTTTCCCGACCCACAAGGGCACTTTCGGTTAGTTGACACTACAAAACCGTCAGGGGCAGGTAGTGATGGGGGGTGATGCCCCGACCCTCCTTATTTTTATTTAGTCCTTTCCCACCAGAAAACCAGCAAGACCACGCCTGCCATATCCCCCAGTCTAATTAATTTCCCTTCACACCGCCGTCGGTCTCACCTGATTCCGGATTCTTGTCCTCGATGTCCTGCTGGGATATTCCCAGTATAGAGGAGAACTCGGGGTTAAGTTTTCCAGGAAACCGTCGCATTTGTAGAGAGATGAACCTGACGAAAATGGGGAATGCATCCTTTGGCTTGTGGAGGTTTGGAGGGTTGGGGGTTGACGTTACAATATATTTTGGGGCCCAACTTTGGTTGGTAAAGAAAAAAAAAATTATTACATTTTTTTAAGTAACAAGAATAGAAGGTAAGATTCCATCTATGTTAACTATAACTATCCTGAGGCAGTATTATCCCGTGGTGATAAATTTCAGAAAGGGGGCCCATACTTTTACTGCAATGTGGGAGGAGATCCCTGCCCGAGAGGGTATGATAGCACATACATCATGAATATTGGGTCACCTTGCAGTAGTTGACAATCTGATTTGTCCTTTTTTCTTACCTTTGACATACACGTCTGTCTGCCATTAATATTCATCTAAAAGGTAAACAATAACCAAGATTATAATAATTCCTTAAATTGACCATAAATCCTGTATTTCTTGTGCCCTCCATATTTCTTTCTTCCAAATGTTATTATAATTTGTCTGTTCACTCCTGTACATCGATCAGTACAGGTCAGTCCCCTGATTAAGGACACTCTTCGACATTTTACAGTGCGACCTCTATCTTCCCTCTTGACCTTCTTGGACCTCGTTCCACCCCTTGTAGCGTTCTGGTGATCCGTCTCAACAGAAATGTAGCCTCCTTTATGACAACACTCATTACGTTTTAATTCACAACTGTCGCATTCCTTCTTGGCTGAGTCCTAGGGGAAAGATGTGGGGTTGGAGGGGGAGAGTGTATGCGACTGTGGGTGGGGCTGGCTTGCCAACCCCCTCATATTGTGGGCCTCCCTGATATTGTCCCCCCACAGCTTCCCACTTATATATGCCCTCAGCAGCTCTCCCCTATATCACGCAAAGATGGTTGTGAGGTTATACATGAAGAGGTATCGCATAGTGTATATATGTGTCGCTGTATTCAGATGGTACACACCCCATTATCATTATTGATTTTCGATCCAGTGGTCACTAGACGGCTTAGATACTAAAGTCACCTTGGCTCTAGGCTCACTACACCCCTAATCCTTCCTCATCTCACCGTGATACACAAACCCCGTGACCCTCACTCCCAGTGCTACTAACAGCCACCTCCGTGATCCCTCATCTCCCATGATACTACACCTCCCTATCCCTCATCTCCCAGTGATACTAGAATACACCCTCCCACATGATCCCGCATCTCCCAGTGATAACTAAACCTCCCATGAATCCCTCACCTCCCAGTTATACTACACCTCCCATTATCCCTCATCTCCAGTGATACTACCTCCCATATCCCCCCTCAATCTCCCAGTGATACTACACCTCCCATGATCCCTCTCTCCCCTGATCACGACACCCTCCCATGATCCCTCATCTCCCAGTGATACTACCACCTCCCATATCCCTCATCTCCCGTGATACTACACTCCCATGATCCCTCATCTCCCAGTGAACTAACCTCACAACACATCCTATACCTCAAATCCTCCCAGATTATCTATAAATCACATGTACAACAATTTATTATTGCTCTAAAACATTTCGCTCTAATTCCCAAAAAAAGAAAGATTATTACCACCTGAACTAAAGCTGCGCAGCACGCCACTGAAAGTAAAGAAAAAATAGAAACATACATGACCTTAGTAATAACATCCTGCATAGAAGTTCATTACTAGAGCACCGCATACATACAGGGGGATTACATCTCAGGGTTTTCGAGTCAAGAATTTTTTTTATCATCTGTCCTTGTAGTAATGTAAGACAAGGTGAATATAGAGTATATATAGTAATACATTGCTATGGAGATGAAATTCTCACCAGATGTTGCTAACAGTCCACAGTGGGAATGAAATCAAACGATAGATGTCTCGAAATTAAGTTAAGTTATGTCTAATAATGACAGAGGGAAAAATATTCCACATGTGCCGAAAAGAAAGATGCAAAAAAGCCATGAAATCATTATGACACCCCGGCTAAATCTATCAGTAATTAGAAGGCAATCTCAGAAACCTTGGAAATGTTGTTTGCATACTCCCAGTTATCCATAGGATGTTGTCATGCATATCTGAATCAGCACATGGAATAGTTTTTCTCTTTCCTCCTGCATGGTTTAATATCCTTATTTTATGGATTTGTCTCTGCTTACCTTCGATGACTTTCCATGTACACCGCTGAAATGTAAAAAATAAAAAAGTCTAATTACCAAATCGTCACCTTTTTTGTGTATTTCCTGGTCCCCTCCACATGTTCTATACAATCTCTATATGGGTAAGCGGTGGAAGTAACAGATTCGGAATCGTCTATGATCCTAATATTATATATGGATTATGTGGCCCCAACATTAACCAGTTCAGGCTTATAGTTTTTGTCGTTGATGTCCTTGATTGTGGGTATTTTTTTTTTGGGGTGGGGCTCTTGTGGTCCGTCCTCATCCTCATAACCGAAAGCTCTTGTGTCACTGCCCTCATTCCCTCATAGACTGTAAGCTCTTGTGTCCACCATCCTCATCCTCATAGACGTAAGCTCTGTTTCACCACTTCAACCCATCCTCATCCTCATGAGACTGTAGCTCTTTGTCACAACCTCCTTCCTATCCTCATAGACTGTAAGCTCTCTTGGTCACCTTCACTCCCCTCATCCTCATTATACTGTTAAGCTCTTGTTTTCATCCCTCATCCCATAGACTGTAAGTCTCTTGTTCACCTACCTTCCTCTTCATCCTCATAGACTGTAAAAGCTCTTGTAAATCCCCCTTCTCCGACCTCATAGACTTGTAAAAGTCTCTTGTGTCATACACTCCCCCTCATCCTCATAACAAGACTTGTCAACCACGAATCCCCTACCTCATTCCTCATAGACTGTAAGCTCTGTTCAGATCCCTCTCCTCTCATAGACTTGTCACCTTCCAATTGATATCTCCCGATCTCATAGACTGTAGCTCGTGTTTCACCTCCTCACCTCATAGACTGTAAGCTCTTGTGTCACCCCTCCTCCCATAGCCTGTAAGCTCTTGTGTCCCCCCACCTTTAGTTTCCTCATCCTCATAGACTATAAGCCTGTGTCACCCCCTCATCCATCATAAGACTGTAGCTCTTGTGTCACCCTCTTCATGCCCTCTCATAGACCTGTAAGCTCTTGTGTCACACCTTCCTCATCGCTCATAGACCGTAGCTCTATTGTGTCCCTTCCTCATCCTCATAGACTGTAAGCCTTTGTCAGCCCCCCTCAGTATCCTCATAGACTGTAAGCTCTTTGTCACCCCTCATCCTCATAGCTGTAAGCTCTTGTGTCCACCTTCCTCATCCCAGTAGCCGTAAGTCTTGTGTCACCACCTCCTCATCCTCATATACTTGTAAGCTCTTGTCTGTCAACCATCACCTCCCCCATCTTCCCCATTCCTCATAGACTGTTAAGCTCTTGTGTCACCCCTCATCCATATACTGTAAGCTCTTGGTGTCACCAATCTCTCTCATCCTCCTAGACTGTATAAGCTCTGTGTCAAAAACCCCTCATCCCATATACGGTAACTGACTCTTTTGTTCATCCCCTTTCATCCTCATAGACTGTAGCCTTGTTGTCATTGTTCCACCTCTCATCCTCATAGACTGTATACCTCTTGTGTCACCTCATGTCCCTTCATCCTCATAGACTGTACTCCTTGTGGTTCAAACCTCTTCTCATCCTCAAGACTTTAAGCTCTTGTGGTTCATTCCTCCTCCTCCCCTTCAGTCCTCATAGACTGTAATGCTCGTGTGTCCCCCCCTTCATACCTCATAAACTGTAAGCTCTTGTATCCCCTCTCCCCCCTCATCTCATAGACTGTAAGCTCGTTGTGTCAACCCCTCCTCATCCTCATAGACCTGTAAGCTCTTGTGTCCCCCCCTCATCCTCAATAGCGTCGGTAAGGACTCTTTTGTGTCCCCCGTTCCCCCCTCTCATCCGCATCATGTAAGCTCTTGTGTCCCCCCTCATCTCATAGACTGTAACTCTTTGGTTCACCCCCGTCCAACCCCTCATCCTCATAACGTAAGGCTCTTTGTTGTCAACCGTTCCTCTCCTCATAGACTGGTAACTCTTGTGTGCCTCCTCACCTCATAGACTGTAAGCTCTTGTGTCATCCTTCACCGCCCCTTCATCACCCATAGCCCTGTAAGCTTCTGTGTCACCTCAGTGTCAACCACCCTCATTCCTCATAGACTCTGAAGCGCTTGTGTCCTCACCCTTCATCTCATAGACTGTAAGCTCTTGTGTCCCCTCTCCTCTAACTTGTAAGCTCTTGGTCACTTCACCACCCACCTCCCCTCAGTAGACGTAATCTCTTGGTTCCCCCCTCTATCCTCCTCAAGACTGGTAAGTCTCTTGTGTCACCGCGCCTCATCCTCATGACTGTAAGCCTCTTGTGTCAACCCCCTCATCCATCATTAGCTGGTAAGCTCTTTGTGTCACCCCCGTCTCCTCATAGACTGTAGCTCTTTTGTCACGTCCTCATCATCCTCATACGTACTTGTAAGCTCTTGTGTTCATCACCCCCTTCATCCTCATAGAACTGTACGCTCTTTGTGTCACATCCTCATCCTCATCGACTGTAGTCTTGTGTCAATACCCCTTACCCCCCCCTTCATCCTCATAGACTGTAAGCTCTTGTTGTCACCTCCTTCCTCCATCCTCATAGACTGTAACTCTTGGTTGTCCCCCCCACTATTCCTCATAACTGTAAGCTCTTGTTGTTCCCCCCCTCATCCTCTTAGACTGTTACTCTTGTGTCACCTGTTTTCCCTCACCTCATAGACTGTAAGCTCTTGTGTCCCCCCCCTCCTCCTCATAGACGTAAGCCTTGTGATTAGGCCTCCCTCCTATTTGTTCCATATGTTTTGTACTCTGTTAATGTAATAATTATATACGTCCCCTTGATGGCGCCATAGTAATAAGATTATATATGACATCACATGGTACAAAGTAATTTTATTCATTATTTTTCATTTTCACAGTTTTTTTCTCCTTCTAAAAATATCCATAATATTTAGACGTTATGTTACCGCCTTTGGTCGGGGACCAGGGCCACTTGGAAAGGAAAGAAAAAATAATGAAATAAAACATATATTATCCACAGGAAGTAAACACTGAAACTATCGGATGACAGGAGGCGGGGATCGAGAAAACGGAGGAACGGATACAGGAAATATATCGGAAAAATTTTCCTTACACAAACAATACCAATTATTTGCTGAAAGTGTACGACCCTTTTTAACCATCTTTAATAATCAACCTCTCTGCACCTTTAAGAGAGCTCCCTAACTGATTCGTGTGATTAGTGGAAGTCCCCATCAACGGCCCCTCCCCACTTATCAGTTATATTGGTAAGAAAGCACCCATTTTAAAGGTGACCTTTCCCCACACCCGATAAAATCCCCCCCGCCTTTTGTATCCTTTAAAAAACCAAACCCCTTAACGACCTGGCCTTCAGGGTTCCTCCGCGGCACATTCACAGATCTATACGCTAATTCTCCATTTTGCTTCTGCATAAAGTAATATTGTATGTATAAGAGTATAAGCAAATCAGACTCCCTAGGTCACAATCCACCTAAAAAAAAAAAAATTTAAAAAAAATAATACTAAAATAATGGGGGTCCTTTACTAGGGCCGATCCGCGGTTTCCCCAAATTCCCGATGTGTTATACCCGAATATTTCCGATTTGCCCGATTTTCCCTGAATTTTGCCCCAGGTTCTGGCCGGCACACGATCAGATTTTGGCGCCATGGCACCACCGGCATGCACGGTGTTGAACTAAAACCCGATGGATTTTCAAAAAACGCCGCATTTAAAAAACCCAAAGTGTTTGTGGAGCTTCATTAACCTACCTTCCCATGACAGGCCGGTGTATTTTGAGTGCGTTCCTATGCTCTTTCACGCGCTGAGAACTGCCTTAATGAATCCCGGCCGGACCCGAAATCCACCGCAGAGACGCGCCGCTTGATCGCGAACGGACCGGAGTAATTAAATCTGCCCCAATGAGTCAAATCCCACCCACCCCCTTTTCTAGAACTTATATAAAAGTATATATATATTATAACTATAAACATGTCCCGAAGTCTATATAATACATCGCATATAAAAAGGTTATTCCTGGTCTGGACCCATAATGGAAATGAAATTCTAACATTCCAAAGAATTCCTGAATTGCCCTGGAATCTGCCTGCCCTGGGCACTTAGTGATGGGAATTAGTACGGCTCTTCTTAGTGATTCCCGGACTCATTAGGCTCTGCTCTTCCGGCTCCTACCGCTCCCCCTATTAACTCTGTATGCCGGTCAATCACCCTACACCACTCTAACTTTAACCCCAATAGCATCAAGGTTAAAGAGAAACCGTACAGGCAAAATAACCCCCCAAACAATATAATTTCATAAACTGCCATTAGCGAGCATGCATTGCCTCTATCCCTTCATTGTCCCTCTACATGCCTGTACACCTATTCTTGTCTTTCCACCATCTACTAACCAAACCACCCCTGACCTCTCCATCTCGGTCTGTGGGATCACTATAGCACCTGGGCCGCTGTCTTGGGGTTGTGCTGGACTCTGACCTCTCCATCTCGGTCTGTGGGATCACTATAGCACCGGGGCACAGGCCGCTGTCTTGGGGTTGTGCTGGACTCTGACCTCTCTTTTTCACCATATATTCAATCTCTTGCTCGCTCTTGCCGGATGCATCTCAGAAACATCTCCAGAATCCGGCCGTTTCTGACATTTGAAACTTCTAAAATGCTAATTGTTGCACTTATTCACTCTCGACTAGACTACTGTAACTCCCTACTAATCGGTCTTCCACTCTCTAAACTCTCTCCTCTTCAATCTATTCTTAATGCAGCAGCCAGGCTCGGATTTCAGGCCAAACGCTACACGGATGCCTCCAGTCTGTGCCAGTCACTGCACTGGCTACCTGTCTCCTTCCGTATTCACTTTAAAATAATAACCCTCATCCACAAAGCCCTGCATAATGCTGCACCTCCCTATCACTCTTCTCTCATCTCAGTCTATTGCCCTTCCCGTGCTCTTCGATCTGCCAGTGACATTAGATTAAGCTCTACCTTAATTCGAACCTCTCATGCACGTATCCAGGACTTCTCCCGAGTTGCACCAATTCTCTGGAATGCCCTTCCCCAGACTCTCAGACTAATACCCACCCTCCAAAGCTTCAAACGTGCTCTTAAAACCCATCTCTTTAGGCAAGCCTATCACACTCGCTAACTGCTTGAAATGTCAACTCTCCCTTTACTAATCCATCCTATGTACTATCCTATCTGTTATCGGGCAAACAGCAGATATATACCAAGCTCCAGGCTTCTCTGCAGTCTTTTTCACCTAGGACCCTGTAAATAAGATGGCGGCTGATGGCTGATTCAAGCAGCAACATCGTTGTTTAGTAAATTATTTATTAAATTATTTTATATTGTTCCCTTATAAAGAATGACTGGACCATTATACAACCTCTTGTGTCACCCCCTCATCCTCATAGTCTGTAAGCTCTTGTGAGCAGGGCCATCACTCCTATTGTTCTATATGACTGTTTGTTCTTTGTAATGTAATATAGTTGTATATGTCCCATATGATTTGTAAAGCGCTACGGAATTTGATGGCGCTATATAAATAAAGATTATTATTATCTGCTGGACAGAGCCCGAAATGCGAGACTGTCCTGCGGGATCCGGCAAGGTTGGGAGGTACGCAACACATACAGCATAAACATACAAACACACCATATATACACACATACAGCCGATACACATTACATATGCACACCATATATACACACATACAGCATATACACACCATATATACACACATACAGCATATACACACCATATATACACACATATATACACATATATATATATAGATATATATAGAGAGAGAGAGAGCATATACACATCATATATACACACATACAGCCAATACACATCACATATGCACACATATATATATAGAGAGAGCATATACACATCATATATACACACATACAGCATATACACACCATATATACACACATACAGCATATACACATCACATATGCACATATATATACAGAGCATATACACATCATATATACACACATACATACAATACCATATAAAGACATACAGCATATACACACACATACAGTATATACAAATCACATCCATTCATGTATACACATATACACACGTTTGCTTTCACTCTCAGGAAGTCTTCTTAGGATGTCAGAAGCCACAGATCTGTAGCTACAGACACCATACACACCATATATATACACATACAGACAGCAGCCCCTCCTCTGCTTCTCCTCTTATTACGGCCCATCTTCTGTTGCATAAAAATGAACTCTAGTTAGTCACCTTTCCTCGTTCCGCCACAGCAGTGCTGCCTCCTCCTCTTCCGCGTCTGTGTCTGTCTAAGGCAGCGCCTTATCATATATGCACACATACAACATATACACATCACATATGCACATATACATACAGAGCATATACACATCATATATACACACATACAGCATATACACACCATATATACACACATACAGCCAATACACATCAAATATGCACATATATATACACAGAGCATATACACATCATATATACACACATACATACAATACCATATAAAGATATACAGCATATACACACAAATACAGTATATACACATATCATGTACACACATATAGCATATACAAATCACATCCATTCACGTATACACACTTATACACACATGTTTGCTTTCACTCTCAGGAAGTCTTCTTAGGATGTCAGAAGCCACAGATCTGTAGCTACAGACTACATGAGGGAAGTAGACGGCAGGAAGCAGATATGAGAGATTTCCAGTCCTGCTGGCCCCCCTCAGGTCAGTAGTGTGGAAGACGTGCAGTGCTATATACACATTATACTGTACAATATGCAGAATACAATGTATATACAGTAATGGTGCACGTCCTCTATTCTTTACTATACCAGGTCAGATCCAGGGCCCCCTGACACTGGAGGCCCCATAGCAGCTGCTTCTGCCCCTGTAGTTACCCCCATGACTCCTGTTCTCAAGCCGTCATAAATGTGGCCTTAAGATTTTGAGAATTCCATGTCTGTAGCCTCTTTAGATATCTAATTCCTAAGAATATTGCTCCTCTCGCTCCTCTGCTGGGGACCACGGTATAAGACCAATGCTAGAGATGAATATCATATGTGTGGGACTTGCTTATAGTGGCAGAGAGAATTGGAACAGAAGAAAGTGATACTACTTACATGGCACAAACGTGGCACTGTTACTCATCTTGTGTAAAGATCTCCTTCCTGAAGGACCACACATGAGACCTTGGAAAATAATAGAAGCAAAACAATAATCAAATTATGGACCATTGAGCCCATGACATCGCTGTTCTGTAGTTCCCATCGTCTTCCCATCGCTGTTCTGTAGTTCCCATCGTCTTCCCATCGCTGTTCTGTAGTTCCCATCGTCTTCCCTGATACTGATCCCAGCAGCTCATAGAGAGGAGGAGCGGCCCTGCAGGGAACCATCTATAATCACTTATACACCGTCACATCGTGTATCTAATCCCGTACTGTGATACTGAGCTGCTGTATCTATTCCTGTCACATATATGAACAGGTGGATGTAAAGTAATAATATGAGGCTACGGCTGGGGCCGATGTATCTGTTGTTACTGTGAAGGAGATGAAATATTTTGTTAGGATCAACTGAGAACAACTTATACTCAGGCCCCTGCCTGGAGGGTGAGGAATCGGGTAGAATGTTCAGGAAAGGCCCCTGTGCTGGAGGCTCAACCAAGCGAACTAGGCCGGAGGACGAAATGAATTTACTATCGGTGTCGGTGTCCTGAAAGGGAAATTGGAAAATAAGCAAACCGGATGTGACTGTGGGTGAGGTGGACCATGAAACGTAAGCAGTAAAGCATCACATGGACATTGTGTATGTGCTTTCCAGCTCTAATGGATTCGGGTACGGACGGGATTCATTAGGCAGTTCCTCCGCGTTTCCATCAGGTGGTGCTGCCTGCGCTTGAAGTGAAGGTAACGTGCAAGCTCCGCGACACATTTTTTTTTTTTAAATGCCAGCGGTTTTTCACGAATCCGGTTCGGGTTTTCGTTCGTGGCCATGCCCCCCGATTCCGTCGTGTGCATGCCAGCGCCGAGCGCCACAATCGATCGCGGCGTGCCATAATCCCGGGGCAATTTCAGGGAAAATCAGCGCCAAATCTGAGATATTCGGGTAACACGTTGGGAAAAAAGCGAATGGGCCCTTAAGTAAATGACCCCATACCCCAATCTACAATCATACTGTATCACACATTAACTTTGGCTTACTATCATGCAGGGCTCCTCCATGTAGACCAAGTTCAATAAAATTACCAGTTAAATTAAAATAATTCTGATTAATAAAAAAAAAGTACAATAATGCTGGAGACGACAATAGTAGAATTGACCATTATAGTCGATGATAGTTTACGGTACTTAAAGGAATGTGCTAAAAAAAAAACACCGTGGGTGGTCAACACCATAGAAACATTCTTCAATAAAAAAATATCGATTATTTTTGATATTAAAAACTGTACTGCCTGAAGAAGACTTTACCCAATATCCTGAAGGTTCGAGGGTGAAGTTTTGCCCGAAACCATTTTCCATAAATTTTGGCAGCTGTAAGGTAAAGTAAACCCAGAGAGGAATCAGAGACATTACCGAAAAGTTAGGTTCCAAATTTGTCTGATTGTTCATTGAGGCAAATACAGCAGAGTTGAAGTCTGGGAGGAAACATATTTAAGGGGGGAAACTTAGACTTATGAAAAAAGGATTGAAATGGATTTAAAAAAATTAGGAGAAATAAGGGCAGGGGGGAGGGGGGGGTGGGGGTTTCTGGTACGCAACGCAGCTTAAGTAAGTGAATGGAGTTTCCAACCCTCTTGTTTTTCGATGGACAAGAAGGGTGATGAGAGTATCAGTTGTGAGGTTCATTTTGGCCAAGAAAGATGCACCAGGCTCGTTATTATCTGTTCCTGTGGCCACGGTGCTCCATGATGCATAGCAATCACCGTAGCCCAAGCCTCTTCCGACATGTGACTCAACACCCCCGACCCTGGGTCCATTTCATCGTACTTCACTACTTTCGAAACTTTTAAGGCCCCTTATAGATACTTTGTAGTTTCCTCCTAATGCTGGTAATGTAATAGACTATAATCGAAACGCATACATATAAATACCAACACCATTGTACACCCAATGTGATCCAAACCAATAATTGCAGGAAAAAGCATGAGATCAGTCATTAGGTATATCGGTGTAAACACCCAATCCTTAAACAGCATTGGACGGAAGAAAGAATGGACTGGAATTGATTGACTTCCCCGTAGATCAGGATCATGCGGTGAAGGAGCTGCCTTTCATGTCCTATCAGGGATTTTTGAGCAGCTGCCGAGGAGGAATGGATGATGCGTAGAGCCAAGCGGTTAGTTATGAACCTTTTATATCAGCCTGATGACACTCTGATGGGAGGAAAGAGGTTTAAGATTTAAGGCGAGACAAAGGTCCTCGCTATCGAGTTACCTGATAGTTTGGGTTCCGTGGCGGCACCAGAAGATTTACTAATGCGGCCTCCACCGTCACACTTGGTTTGTTCGGCGCGTGAATAGGCGAGGAGCTCACGTCCGCTTGGAAATTGTGTCCCCTCCGCCGAGTGAGACCTGGCATATTTGACGGAATGGAATTAAGCCTACGGTACCTTATTTCAAAGGGAGTAGCATATTTAAAAGCTCCTGCACTGCCGCCCTCACCTGGCGAGTGGTCTTGTCGGGTCAGGTAAGATACTCCACCGGGGCGATATACACAGTGGAGACTATCTTGTGGCGAATGTTTTTTACCGTATGCAGAATGGAGTGAAGCTCAGACTCAGGGAGTGAGGGATGTTCTCATATAGGCACCTGTGGGACGGGTGGCAGGGACACCTCACCGGATCCTCTTAAGAGGGTGATAAAAGAACAAGCAGGAGGAAACTTATGTAAAAATGAAGGCAAATTAATTTTGAAGAAAGAACAAGGATTTTTGAGAAGAGTCCAAATGTTATTGTCCTTCATCGGGGTGTATCTGGGGTTGAGGGACAGCAGAAGCACAAACGTACGCTCACGTCTGCCTCCAATGGAGCTCCCGCACAATTTAAGGTGACTTCGCCTCCTGACTGGGGCGGTCCCAACATTACAAGTGAAAATATCAGCAGAGCTCTCAGTTTAATCCGGAGCTTTTTGGGAGGAAGGTGTGGCCCTGCTGATGGCCTTACTATAGGTCTTGTTGAGACTGAAGATGGAGATGGAGCGCGGTTTATGAGACAGAGTGGCCATTGATCTGGTTTGCTCGGGTATTCATTTCATTTGCAATGTAATCACCCGACACCCCCTGCTGCTTCAGTTGTCTGCAGAAGAGATTGCATTTTAAAGGGTAGTCTCAATATTACCAGATACAGTTTTGAATCTAGGTAGTCACCTAGTATTAAAGAGTGTCTTCATGCATCATGCGTTCACACACACAGACTCCTTACCTTGATGGAATTTCAGAAATGATGTTAGAGAGGAGTCTTTTCGAATACACGTTTTCCACATAAATAACCATTAGCAATGTCAGCAGAATGTAGACCGGGAGCTCACTGTGCTTCTCCTGGAGATCGGATACTACAATGGTTTTCCCTCTATGGTGGCTCGAAGCTGTAGGGACCGCAGAGTCGTTCATCCATGGGGAACACATATATGATGGCTCCAGCCGCTTCTCCTCCTCATTTGTACTTAGGGTTCTGGACACCATCGGCACAAAACCCTTTCACTGGAACTACCTCCGCCGAGATCCCCTTAAGAGTGGACACTGGAATGATGTATGAGCCAATGTGAAAAATGTTGCACAATGTGAGATGTGCGCCAAATCACCTGGACCTATATTAATGATGCTGACCTCTCTAGATGTATATCAGAAGATGATTCAATATTAATATGTATTTTTGGTAGAGGAGATAAATTTTTGTTGCACCCTGGAGTGGCAGGAGGTCCGACTGGTGCAGCCTCGTTTCATCGCCCGGAACCTACACTGAGACATGATAACCACTAACACAACCTAGGCCAAAGGAGGTGAGCTGGACTTCATTGCCACATATATGGTGCCACTCAACAGTGATCATTGCCGTCGTTACTATGGTGAGGGGGACACTTCACCCAAGGCCAAAGTATTTAGCATATATGTTCACATGGATTCATTTTGAGGTCGTTTTTCTGTTAGGATTTGGGAAGCAAAAGTAAGAAGATTCACAATAATTTCTTTGTGGAAAATGAAGCCGAATGCTGAAAATTGGACATTGGAACTGAAGGATATCATTACATGATTTCTATGAATAGAGAATAGGATAAGTATCACCTCGATTACCTACCCGAATTAATGCTGTATGTTATGTAGGGAGGCTACCCACACACGCCTCCCTGGGTTTGGTTTTATTGTCCAGCTCCCCTTCATGCAAAAAATCGTCAATTTAGATATATGCTAATTAGAGTGGATGTGCTTTGAGGGGTGTTAATTTTAATTTTGTATTTACACTTTTTAACTTTATTTAAAGGAAATGTCTACTTATGCCAGGAGATCCAATCTCTGCCTTACATGATTGATGATTTATTCATTTATTTTAATATTAAGTCGTAGCGGGAAAACGGAGTGATTGAACTTTTATGGTTTAAGTTAGTTTTAAGTTTTTTAAACAGAACAAAAGGGAATTGTTTACTATTGTGGGGTAAAGCTTTGCCCCACAGGATTTTTAAACTTTATTGTCTCCTCTAAGTGTGAACGTTCACAAGTCTGTTTAAGGGGAATATGGAGAGGGCAGTATAATGGTAGGAGGAAATCAGACTCCCTAGGGTTAATATAACCCAGGGGGGCTAAAAAAAACAGTAAAAATAAACGGAACAATTTTTTTAAAAAACATAAAAAGCTTTCAAATTACTCCTTTTTCCTAGGATGGATATAAAAAATAAACAACTAAAATCCTGTATCGTGTTAGTTTGTCATGAGTCCACCAAAGAAATCTTCAAGCACTATGACAGCGGTGTGAACCCGGGGATGTAGGTAAGGAGTGTACTGGTCGTGTCGGTATCGGTAACAGAATATGGCGCATCAAATGTACAAAACGCATCCTATTCGCCCTGTTTTTTTATGGCTTCGAAGGTTTTAATTTGTAAATGTAAGATTAAAAGCACACAAAGCCGTAAAATCGGAGCAACCAAAAATGAGCCGCAGATGCTTTTTTCACCAATTTTTATCCGATATGGAACTTTTATCCTGTTTCCCAATACACAGGCAGGGAATAATTTAATACTGTCATTATGCAGAAGAAAAACAAGCACCCCACACAGGAAAAAAATACACTAAGTTAAAGATTTTTAAAGGGGCGTGAGAATGGTGTAGTATATGCAAATTCACCCTGTCGGGCTACTACAGGGGGCGTGTGGAGAAGAAGCCTCTGGGAACAACAGGGGCTACAAAATATCTTAGGCTATAAAAGAGGAAAGAAAAAGAACAAAAAAACTTCTAACCTGGTTGCGTGGACCCCAACAATGATGAGAACCACAACACGGAGGACGCGGCATCTTGGCATTGTGTCGGCTAAGGAAGATAAGAACCCAAACAATCACCAGGACGTCGCTGTATCTGTGGGTATAAAGTTTTGGGGGCAAGTGAGATATGAAAAAAGACTGATATTTGTCTACAAAGTTTAATGGGACTGGGTGTTGTGATGTATTCTTTCATGCAGGTGAGATCTATCCGTCACACAATGCATCTGAATTCACATTTTGAAGTCCAATTGAGCTCCGTGGGAAGGAACTCTTGTAATCACACATAGTATTTATACCTACCGCACCTGCGCTCCGCTGGAGCTCTTCCCCCTCTGCTTGAATTGCATTTCCCCAAAACGCAATTCAAATGCAATAGGTGAACAGGCAAGAACAAGCACCAGCCATGAACACGTGGCCGTTTTACACTTACGCTCGAAACATAACACAACAGGCTGAGGGGACGATTTGCCAATTACATTGTATTAACATTTGCGTTTTATGTAATATAATGGTGTGAAGCAGCAGATGCACAGCAGAATTATGCAGCCATTGCATACGTGAGTAAAACCAGATGAAATTGAAATGTCTGCTTTTCTGATGCTTTATTCCAGTGCCCTACTTGAGACAGATAACCGGACATCAGTGTTATCAGCCTCATACCAAAACTCTTCACCTCACCCCTCGCTGTTGGCATCCCCAAGGTTCTTCCTGACCCCTGGTCTCTCATTACACCTCTGTCCCGGGACCCATGCTCTTCTCCATCTACACCTCGGCCTGGGACCCCTGATCTTCCCCCTCTACACCTCTGTCCTGGCACCCCCCTGACTCTTCACCCTCTACACCTCTGGCCTGGGACCCCTGCTCTCACATCTAAACTCTGGCCTGGGGACCCCTGCTCTTCACCCTCTACACCTCTGTCCTGGGACCCTGCCTCCTCATCTCTACACTCTGTCCTGGACCCCTGCTACTCACCCTCTACAACCCTGGACCTGGGGGACAGTTCCCTGCTCTTACACGTCTACTTACTGTACCTGGGACCCCATGCTCTTCTCCTCTACACCTCTTGCCTGAAACCCATGCTCCTGCTCACCCTCTACCCTTTGGCCGGGACCCCTGCTCTTTCACCCTTACACCACCGGAGAGGACCCCTGCTCTTCACCGTCTCAACTCTGTCCTGGGACCCCTGCCTTCAACCTCACACCTCTGGTCTGGATCCCTGCTCTTCACCCTCTACACCTGCCTGGGACCCCGTTCTTCACCCTTGCTACCACACTCTGGCCCTGATGCGGACCACTGCGCTTCAACCTTACAACTCTGGCCTGGGAGCCCCTTGTTCTTCACCCTATACACCTCTGTCCTGGGACCCTGCTCTTCCCCCTCTACACCTCTGGCCTGGGAACCCCGCTCCCACCCTCTCCACCTTTGTCCTGGAGACCCTGCGTCACACTCTACCACCTCTGGCCTGGGAGCCCTGCTCTTCTCCATCTACACCTCTGTCCTGGTACCCCTGCTCCTCACCATCTACACCTCGGTCCTGGGACCCCTGCTCCTCATCCTCTACACCTCTGTCCTGGGGGCCCTGCTCTTCACCCTCTTACACCCTGGGCCTGGGACCCTGCTCTTCACCCTCTCACCTCTGGCTCGGACCCGATGCTCCTCACCCTCTCACCTATTGTCCTGGACCCGCTCTCACCAGTGTCTATACTCTGTCGGGACCCCTGCTCTTCTCCATCTACAACTCTGTCCGGGACCCCTGTCTTTCCATGCTACACCTCTGTCCTGGGACCCTGCTCTCACCTCTACACTCTGGCCGGGGACCCCTGCTCCTTCAACCCTCTACACCTTTGTCATGGGACCCCTTCTCTTCACCTCTATTACCTCTGTCTGGGACCCCTGCTCTTCTCCATCTACACCTCTGTCCGGGACCCCTGCTCTTCTCCATATCTACACCTCTGGCCGCGACCCCTGCTTTTCCCCCTCTACACCTCTGTCCTGGGAGCCTTGCTCCTCACCCTTCTACACCTGCTGGCTTGGGACCCATGCTTAACCCTCTACACCTCTGGCCTGGGAAACGCCCTGACTCCCTCCACCCTCTACAACCTTGTCCTGGGACACCCGCCTCTCGTCTAACCTCTAACGGCCTCTGTGACCTGGGACCCACCTGCTCTTCTACCTCTACACCTCTGTCCTGGGACACCCTGCTCTACCCTTACACCTCTGGCCTGGACCCCCTGTCTCTCTCCCCCTCTACTACCGTGGCACAATGGGACTCTGCTCTTCCCCACTCTACACCCTCTGACTGAGTGTCCCTGCACACTTCAACCCTCTACACCTTGGCCTGGGACCCTGCCTCTTACCCCTTAACACCTCTTGGCATGGGACGCGCTGCTCTTCCACCCTCTACACCTCTGGACTGCGACCCTGCTCCTCACCTCTACCCTTCTGGCCGGGGAGGGCCCCCTTTTTGGGGGGAAAAACACCCCTGCTCCTCACCCTATACACCTTGGTCCTGGGACCCCTGCTCTTCCCTCTACACTCGGGCCGGGACCCATGCTTCTTCACCCTCTACACCTCGGGGCCTGGGGACCCCTGCTCCTTCCCCCAAAAACCCCTCTACAACCTTTGTCCTGGGACCCCTGATCTTCACCCTCTACACCTCGGCCGGGACCCCTGCTCTTCCCCCTCTACACCTCTGGCCTGGGACCTCTCTGCTCTCCCACCTCTAACCTCTGCCTAGGGGACCCCTGTTTCACCCTCTACACCTTTGGCGGCTGGGACCCCTGCTCTTCCCCCTCTAAACTCTCGGCCTGGGACCCCCCTGTCTTCACCCATCTACACCTCGGCCTGGGACCCCTTGCTCATCAACCCTCTACACTCTGGCCTGGGACCCCTGCTCTTCACCCTCTACATCTGGCCGGGACCACTGCTCGCCTCACCCTATACACCGCGGTCCGGGACCTCTGATCTTCACCGTCACACCTCTAGCGCTGGGACGCCCACTGTTCTTCTCCCTCTTACACCTCGTCCCGGACCCCTGCTCTTCCACCCTTACACTTCTGTCCTGGGACCATGCTTATTTCTCCTACGACACTCTGTTCCTGGGGCCCCTGCTCTTCCCCCTCTACACCTAGGTCCTGGGACCACCTGTAGCCATTCACCATCTACACCTCATGTCGGTGACCGCTGCTCTTTAACCATCTACATTCTGGCCTGGGACCCCTGTTCTTCTCTCTCTACAACTCTGTCCTGGGGGACCCCTGCTCTTCACCTCTGACGACCTCTGACATGGGGAACCCTAGCTCTTCATCCCGTCTACACCTGCATGTCCGGGCGAACCCTGTCTTCACCCTCTACACCTCTGTCCTGGGAGCCCTGCTCTTCACCCTCACACCTCTGTCTGGGGGACCCCTGCTCTTCACATCTACACTTCTGGCCTGGGACCCCTGTTCTTCTCTCCTACACCTCTGTCTGGGGACCCCCTGCTCTTCCACCTATACACCTCGTGAGTACTTGGACCCTGCTTCTTTCACCTCTACACGCTCTGTCCGGGGACCCCTGGTTGTCTCACACCTCAACAACTCTGTCCCTGGCCCCCCAGATCTTCACCCTCTACACCCTGTCCCGGGACCGAGCCATCTTCACCTCGAAACCTCTGCCGGGCAGCACCCATGCTCTTCCCCCTCTACACCTCGTCCTGGGAACCCCTGCGCCTTCTACTCTCTACACACCTCCTGGCTGGAACACCAATTATTCCCATGGCAGTTCCAATAAGCCTTTTAGATATTCTATGGATTAAGCAGGGGTATTCAACCCGTCCCGAACGGATGCAGGCTATGCCAATGAGAAAGCCCTAAGCCATAGGAGGCGGCATGGCACACCATGCGGCTCCTGTGATCTAGAAAACAGTACAATAGCGTTACTATGGCCTCTGTGCCATGAACTTGCCACCCATTCGCTATGGACATTGGCAGTGTGGGTGGCGCTGCGGGCAAAAATGCAGAAATGTGCTGATGCCTAAAGGCTGGTGTGGGTGATGAAATATATTCTACGAGTGATCTGGAGAATCGATCCACTAGTATTGCTGAACATTCAACGAAATGGATGCAGGGTCTGCATTATTTCATTAAATAGACATAGGCATTCAGTAGTGGTGAGATTTCCAATCCGTTTGTGTAATCCGTTTTGTGTTTACTCCCTTTGGCTACCCAGTACGATGAGACATTGGGGGGAAGATTTACTTATCCGGCCAATTCGCGATCAGCGGCGCGTCTCTGAGATGGTGGATTCGGGTCCGGCCGGGTTCATTAAGGGGTAGTTTCCTCCGCGGCCACCAATGGTGGCGCTGCGGAGCTGAGAAAGGCATCGGAAAGCGGCACTGGAGTTCACCGAGCCGGGCCTGGAGATGAGTGAAGTTAAGTGCAAGATCCGCCGACAGATTTTTGTTTTAAATGCAAGGCGGATTTTTTTTCAGAATCCGGGGTTTCATGTCGGCACACACCCCCGATTTCCGTAGTACGCGTGCGCCAGCGCCAGAAGACGAGGGCGCCACAATTCTGATCGCGGCGCCAAAATCCCAGGTGGCACTTAAGGGGGAATCGGCGAAATCGGAAATATTCGGGCCGCTGGTAACACGTGGGGAAAAACGCGCATCGGGAATAGAAATGATCCCTGTGTTGGTACATGGATTTGTATGAGCGATACACACGGCTCTGCCTTCCGTGGCCTCTGTGTGACTGAGCTGAAACACCGCAGCTTCTGTTCTCGCCTGTGATTGCGGCCCGGTAGAGCCCACAGTCATGTGCAGGTAGCGGAGAAAGCGCCGCACAAACGTGACAAAATATGTCCTACCACCCTGCGAAGGTGTCCTGGAAAACAGATGATAGAACAACTGCCTTTACTTGTCGCCACTATTTATGAAGCTGGATAATCCCCATCAATAATACAGAAGGAAAATCATTGTACATAACACAGAATACGCTAAACCAGAGAAAAAAGATGTATAGAGGAGAGTTTGCCTGTCATAACTGACAATCAGAATTTTCTGGCCAGATACAAGCAGCGAGTTAGTTTAATGAGCAAACATTATGTGCAAGTCCTATCCGATTGGGTGCGATTAGTAGGTGTCAGCACCAGTTGAGGGTGTATTGTGCGGTTCTGGCAGAAGTGAGTGTGTACTAAGTTCTGCAGAAGCTGAGGATGTATTATGAGGTTTGTCTGAGAAGCGGAGGTGTGTACATGAAGGTTCTGCAGAAGCTGAGGTGTGTATAATGAGGTTGCAGAAGGCTGAGGTATGTATTTATGAGGTTCGGCAGAAGTCTGAGGTGTGTATAATGAGTGTTCTCTGTAGAAGATGAGGTATGTCTTATAGTTTATGCCGAAGCTGAGGTAGTCTGATAAGGTTCTGTAGAAGTTGAGGTGGTATTATAAGGTTATGCAGAAGTTTGTGAGGTGTTTGTGATTATAGGTTCTGTAGAAGCTGACGGTGGGTATTATAAGGCTTATGCAGAATGCTGAGGTAGTTATTATAAGGTTATGCAGAAGCTGAGGTATGTATATAAGGTCTGCAGAAGTGAGATATGTATCTATAGGTGGTGCAGAGCTGAGAGAAGACTGAGGTATGTATATAAGTTCTGGAAGCTTGAGGTATTATTATAGGTCTCTGGGCAGGAAGCTGAGGGTATGTATATATGAGGTTCTGCAGAAGCTGATTAGGAGATAGATATGAGGTTACTGCAGAAGCTGAGGCTGGTTAGTTTATAATGAGGTTGTCTCGAAGTGAGGTAGTATATGAGGTGTGCAGAAGCTGAGGTATGTATTATGAGGTTCTGCAGAAGCTGAGGTATATTTTATGAGGTTCTGCAGCAGCTGAAGTGTGTATTATGAGGTTCTGTGGCACCTGTGAACATAACTTGACAGGGGAGGGTTGCAAATTTTTAGCTTTGCCCCGTTGGCTACATGACCTAAAAACTGCCCTGGTATAGAATGAGATACTATGACACTCAGAGGAGAGGTTACTGATCCCACATGAGCTAATTTACTGTAATTGAAGTGGAAGTTGAAGGCGGATAGTACAGTATACTGTATACATGTACTGTACCTGTATATATACACAACACTGTGTACGCTATCACTGTGTATATACTATATATATTACATGTACAGTCAGTACAATCTGTATATATATACTATACAGTACATACCTCTGTACACATAAACTCATAGAGTCCACCATTACCTCTGGGATAGGCTATACAGTACACCACCTCATACAGTCACTGATTACTCGTGTAATACCACTGGTATAACAATACCTCATACAGTTCACGTTATGTGCGCGGAAAGAGTCATGGGGGCGGCTCCTGTGTTGTGTGAGAAGCTTTAGTTCTCATGTGACTTCCCGTAGGTTAATGTTGTACATAGGATGCGTCTGCCAGGTCATGGAGGGGGAGTGGCTACGTGGTGGTGCAGGAGCCAGAGGGAGGGAGAGGCCTGCAGGGCAACCATGGCTATAATCAATTATTACACGGCACATCGTGTATCTTAATCCCGTATGTGATTTTACTGATCCCAGCAGCATCATAGAGAGGAGGGAGCGGCCATGCGGGGGAAACCATCTATAATCACTATACACGGACATCGTGTATCTAATCCCGTACTGGATACTTGATCCCAGAGCTCATAGAGAGGAGGAGCTGCCCTGCAGGGAACCTTATAATCACTTATACACCGTCACAAGTGATCTAATCCCGTACTGTATACTGATCCCTGCAGTCATAGAGGAGAGCGGCCCTGCAGGGAACCATCTATAACACTTATACACCGTCAACATGGTTATCTAATCCCGTACACTTTGATACTGATTCCCGCAGCTCATAGAGGGAGGAGCAGCCGCAGGCACTGAGTTTTCAGAAGGGGAACCAACTATAATCACTTATACAAGTTAACATCGTCGGTATTCTAATTCCCGTATGTGAGTACTGATCCAGAGCTCATAGAGAGGAGAGCAGCCCTGACAGGGGGAAACCATCTATAATCACTTTTATGACACGCACATGGTAGTCTAATCCACGTACTGGAACTGATCCTGCAGTCATAGAGAGGCGGACGGCCTGCAGGGAACACCACTATTAATCATAACCCGAGTCACATGTGTGTATCTACCAGTTGTAAGTGATTACGATCCGTCAGCGCTCATTAGAGAGGAGGAGCGGGCCTGCAGGAAGAATCACCATCGATTAATCACCTATACACCGTCACACATCGTGTATCTAATCCGCGTTGGACGGTGATAGCTGATCCCAGCAGCTCATTAGAGGAAGGAGTTCTGCCTCAGGGAAACCATCTATAAATCACTTAACACCGTACATCGTTAATCTAATCCCGTACTGTGATGTATGATCCATTGAGCATCATAGAGAGGAGGAGCGGGCCCAGCCAGGGGGAACATCTATTCACTTTATACACCGTCCACACGTGTATATAATCCGTACTGTGATAATGATCCCAGGCAGCTCATAGAAAGGGAGGAGGCGGCCACGCAGGAGAACCATTTATAACACTTATACCACCGTCAAATCGTGTATTAACTCCGTATGTGATTACTGATCCCAAGCAGCTCATAAAGAGGGCAGGAACAGCCCCGCAGGGAACCATCCATTAAACTACTTATACACCCGTGGTCACATTGTGTATCTATCCCGTACTGGATATGTCCCAGCAGCTCATAGAGAGGAGGAGGAGCGGAGCCCTAGCAGGAACCATCGTATAGATCACTTATTAATCCGTCACATTCGGTATCTAATCCAGTTACTTGTGATACTGATTCCCGCAGCATGATCATAGGAGAGGAGGAGCGGCCCTGCAGGGGAAACCATCATAATACATTATACACTCGTCACATCGTGTGTTGTATCTACTCCTGACTGTTGAACTGATCCCAGCAGATCATAGAGAAGAGGGGAAGGAGCGGCCCTGCCAGGAGAAACCATCTTTAATCACTATACACCGTAACATCGGTATCTAATCAGTACTTGTGATACTGATCCCCCCAGCAGGCTAATAGAGAGCGAGGAGGACGCGGCCCCCTGGCAGGGAACCATCTAAATCACTGATAACACCGTCACATGGTATCTAATCCCCGTACTGTGGTGATACTGGATCACGCAGCTCAGAGAGAGGAGGAGCAGGCCCTGCAGGGCACCATATATAAGCTTATTACACCGTCATCGTGTATCGATCCCGTACTGTGATAACGATCCCTGCAGTCTAGAGGAGGAGCGGTCCTGCAGGGAACAATCTATTAATCACTTATAACCGTCACATCGTGTATTCTAATCCCGTACTGTGATACTGATCCCAGCAGCTCATTAGAGAGGAGGGAGCGGCCTGCAGGGAACCATCTATAATCACTTAACACCGCAAAATGGTGTATCTATCCCGTACTGTGAACTGATCCCAGCAGTCTAGAGAGGAGAGCGGCCCTGCAGGGAAACCATCTATAATCACTTAGACACCTCCCATCGTGTATCTAATCCCGTACTGTGATACTTGATCCCAGCACGTCATAGAGAGGAGGGAGCAGCCCTGCAGGAGAACCAGCATAATAATTCTACACCCGGTACACAGGTGTATCATCCCGATACTGTGATACTGAATCCCAGCAGAGACAGACTCATAGAGAGGAGGAGCGGCCCTGCAGGGAACCATCTATAATCACTTACACACCGGTTCACATTGTGTAATCAATCCCGTACTGGATACTGATTCCAAGCCCAGAGCTATAGAGAGGAGGAGCGGCCCTGCAGAGAGAGAGAATAAGAGACAACCATAATATAATCCATTTTGATACCCGGTCACATCGTGTATCTAATCCCAGTACTGGGATATGATCCCAGCAGCTCATAGAGAGGAGGAGGACAGGGCCTGCAGGGAAACACATCTATAATCACTTATACACCGTCACATCGTGTATCTAATCCCGTACTGTGATACTGATCCCAGCAGCTCATAGAGAGGAGGAGCGGCCCTGCAGGGAACATCTATAATCACTTATACACCGTCACATCGTGTATCTAATCCCGTACTGTGATACTGAGCTGCTGTATCTATTCCTGTCACGTATATGAACAGGTGGATGTGAAGTAATAATATGAGGCGACTGCTGGGGCCGATGTATCTGTTGTTACTGTGAAGGAGATGAAATATTTTGTTAGGATCAACTTATACTCAGGCCCCTGCCTGGAGGGTGAGGAGGCAGGCAGAATGTTCAGGAAAGGCCCCTGTGCTGGAGGCTCAACCAAGCGAACTAGGCCGGAGGACGAAATGAATTTACTATCGGTGTCCTGAAAGGGAAATTGGAAAATAAGCAAACCGGATGTGACTGGATTCGGGTACGGACGGGATTCATTAGGCAGTTCCTCCGCGTTTCCATCAGGTGGTGCTGCCTGCGCTTGAAGTGAAGGTAACGTGCAAGCTCCGCGACACATTTTTTTTTTTTAAATGCCAGCGGTTTTTCACGAATCCGGTTCGGGTTTTCGTTCGTGGCCATGCCCCCCGATTCCGTCGTGTGCATGCCAGCGCCGAGCGCCACAATCGATCGCGGCGTGCCATAATCCCGGGGCAATTTCAGGGAAAATCAGCGCCAAATCTGAGATATTCGGGTAACACGTTGGGAAAAAAGCGAATGGGCCCTTAAGTAAATGACCCCATACCCCAATCTACAATCATACTGTATCACACATTAACTTTGGCTTACTATCATGCAGGGCTCCTCCATGTAGACCAAGTTCAATAAAATTACCAGTTAAATTAAAATAATTCTGATTAATAAAAAAAAAGTACAATAATGCTGGAGACGACAATAGTAGAATTGACCATTATAGTCGATGATAGTTTACGGTACTTAAAGGAATGTGCTAAAAAAAAAACACCGTGGGTGGTCAACACCATAGAAACATTCTTCAATAAAAAAATATCGATTATTTTTGATATTAAAAACTGTACTGCCTGAAGAAGACTTTACCCAATATCCTGAAGGTTCGAGGGTGAAGTTTTGCCCGAAACCATTTTCCATAAATTTTGGCAGCTGTAAGGTAAAGTAAACCCAGAGAGGAATCAGAGACATTACCGAAAAGTTAGGTTCCAAATTTGTCTGATTGTTCATTGAGGCAAATACAGCAGAGTTGAAGTCTGGGAGGAAACATATTTAAGGGGGGAAACTTAGACTTATGAAAAAAGGATTGAAATGGATTTAAAAAAATTAGGAGAAATAAGGGCAGGGGGGAGGGGGGGGTGGGGGTTTCTGGTACGCAACGCAGCTTAAGTAAGTGAATGGAGTTTCCAACCCTCTTGTTTTTCGATGGACAAGAAGGGTGATGAGAGTATCAGTTGTGAGGTTCATTTTGGCCAAGAAAGATGCACCAGGCTCGTTATTATCTGTTCCTGTGGCCACGGTGCTCCATGATGCATAGCAATCACCGTAGCCCAAGCCTCTTCCGACATGTGACTCAACACCCCCGACCCTGGGTCCATTTCATCGTACTTCACTACTTTCGAAACTTTTAAGGCCCCTTATAGATACTTTGTAGTTTCCTCCTAATGCTGGTAATGTAATAGACTATAATCGAAACGCATACATATAAATACCAACACCATTGTACACCCAATGTGATCCAAACCAATAATTGCAGGAAAAAGCATGAGATCAGTCATTAGGTATATCGGTGTAAACACCCAATCCTTAAACAGCATTGGACGGAAGAAAGAATGGACTGGAATTGATTGACTTCCCCGTAGATCAGGATCATGCGGTGAAGGAGCTGCCTTTCATGTCCTATCAGGGATTTTTGAGCAGCTGCCGAGGAGGAATGGATGATGCGTAGAGCCAAGCGGTTAGTTATGAACCTTTTATATCAGCCTGATGACACTCTGATGGGAGGAAAGAGGTTTAAGATTTAAGGCGAGACAAAGGTCCTCGCTATCGAGTTACCTGATAGTTTGGGTTCCGTGGCGGCACCAGAAGATTTACTAATGCGGCCTCCACCGTCACACTTGGTTTGTTCGGCGCGTGAATAGGCGAGGAGCTCACGTCCGCTTGGAAATTGTGTCCCCTCCGCCGAGTGAGACCTGGCATATTTGACGGAATGGAATTAAGCCTACGGTACCTTATTTCAAAGGGAGTAGCATATTTAAAAGCTCCTGCACTGCCGCCCTCACCTGGCGAGTGGTCTTGTCGGGTCAGGTAAGATACTCCACCGGGGCGATATACACAGTGGAGACTATCTTGTGGCGAATGTTTTTTACCGTATGCAGAATGGAGTGAAGCTCAGACTCAGGGAGTGAGGGATGTTCTCATATAGGCACCTGTGGGACGGGTGGCAGGGACACCTCACCGGATCCTCTTAAGAGGGTGATAAAAGAACAAGCAGGAGGAAACTTATGTAAAAATGAAGGCAAATTAATTTTGAAGAAAGAACAAGGATTTTTGAGAAGAGTCCAAATGTTATTGTCCTTCATCGGGGTGTATCTGGGGTTGAGGGACAGCAGAAGCACAAACGTACGCTCACGTCTGCCTCCAATGGAGCTCCCGCACAATTTAAGGTGACTTCGCCTCCTGACTGGGGCGGTCCCAACATTACAAGTGAAAATATCAGCAGAGCTCTCAGTTTAATCCGGAGCTTTTTGGGAGGAAGGTGTGGCCCTGCTGATGGCCTTACTATAGGTCTTGTTGAGACTGAAGATGGAGATGGAGCGCGGTTTATGAGACAGAGTGGCCATTGATCTGGTTTGCTCGGGTATTCATTTCATTTGCAATGTAATCACCCGACACCCCCTGCTGCTTCAGTTGTCTGCAGAAGAGATTGCATTTTAAAGGGTAGTCTCAATATTACCAGATACAGTTTTGAATCTAGGTAGTCACCTAGTATTAAAGAGTGTCTTCATGCATCATGCGTTCACACACACAGACTCCTTACCTTGATGGAATTTCAGAAATGATGTTAGAGAGGAGTCTTTTCGAATACACGTTTTCCACATAAATAACCATTAGCAATGTCAGCAGAATGTAGACCGGGAGCTCACTGTGCTTCTCCTGGAGATCGGATACTACAATGGTTTTCCCTCTATGGTGGCTCGAAGCTGTAGGGACCGCAGAGTCGTTCATCCATGGGGAACACATATATGATGGCTCCAGCCGCTTCTCCTCCTCATTTGTACTTAGGGTTCTGGACACCATCGGCACAAAACCCTTTCACTGGAACTACCTCCGCCGAGATCCCCTTAAGAGTGGACACTGGAATGATGTATGAGCCAATGTGAAAAATGTTGCACAATGTGAGATGTGCGCCAAATCACCTGGACCTATATTAATGATGCTGACCTCTCTAGATGTATATCAGAAGATGATTCAATATTAATATGTATTTTTGGTAGAGGAGATAAATTTTTGTTGCACCCTGGAGTGGCAGGAGGTCCGACTGGTGCAGCCTCGTTTCATCGCCCGGAACCTACACTGAGACATGATAACCACTAACACAACCTAGGCCAAAGGAGGTGAGCTGGACTTCATTGCCACATATATGGTGCCACTCAACAGTGATCATTGCCGTCGTTACTATGGTGAGGGGGACACTTCACCCAAGGCCAAAGTATTTAGCATATATGTTCACATGGATTCATTTTGAGGTCGTTTTTCTGTTAGGATTTGGGAAGCAAAAGTAAGAAGATTCACAATAATTTCTTTGTGGAAAATGAAGCCGAATGCTGAAAATTGGACATTGGAACTGAAGGATATCATTACATGATTTCTATGAATAGAGAATAGGATAAGTATCACCTCGATTACCTACCCGAATTAATGCTGTATGTTATGTAGGGAGGCTACCCACACACGCCTCCCTGGGTTTGGTTTTATTGTCCAGCTCCCCTTCATGCAAAAAATCGTCAATTTAGATATATGCTAATTAGAGTGGATGTGCTTTGAGGGGTGTTAATTTTAATTTTGTATTTACACTTTTTAACTTTATTTAAAGGAAATGTCTACTTATGCCAGGAGATCCAATCTCTGCCTTACATGATTGATGATTTATTCATTTATTTTAATATTAAGTCGTAGCGGGAAAACGGAGTGATTGAACTTTTATGGTTTAAGTTAGTTTTAAGTTTTTTAAACAGAACAAAAGGGAATTGTTTACTATTGTGGGGTAAAGCTTTGCCCCACAGGATTTTTAAACTTTATTGTCTCCTCTAAGTGTGAACGTTCACAAGTCTGTTTAAGGGGAATATGGAGAGGGCAGTATAATGGTAGGAGGAAATCAGACTCCCTAGGGTTAATATAACCCAGGGGGGCTAAAAAAAACAGTAAAAATAAACGGAACAATTTTTTTAAAAAACATAAAAAGCTTTCAAATTACTCCTTTTTCCTAGGATGGATATAAAAAATAAACAACTAAAATCCTGTATCGTGTTAGTTTGTCATGAGTCCACCAAAGAAATCTTCAAGCACTATGACAGCGGTGTGAACCCGGGGATGTAGGTAAGGAGTGTACTGGTCGTGTCGGTATCGGTAACAGAATATGGCGCATCAAATGTACAAAACGCATCCTATTCGCCCTGTTTTTTTATGGCTTCGAAGGTTTTAATTTGTAAATGTAAGATTAAAAGCACACAAAGCCGTAAAATCGGAGCAACCAAAAATGAGCCGCAGATGCTTTTTTCACCAATTTTTATCCGATATGGAACTTTTATCCTGTTTCCCAATACACAGGCAGGGAATAATTTAATACTGTCATTATGCAGAAGAAAAACAAGCACCCCACACAGGAAAAAAATACACTAAGTTAAAGATTTTTAAAGGGGCGTGAGAATGGTGTAGTATATGCAAATTCACCCTGTCGGGCTACTACAGGGGGCGTGTGGAGAAGAAGCCTCTGGGAACAACAGGGGCTACAAAATATCTTAGGCTATAAAAGAGGAAAGAAAAAGAACAAAAAAACTTCTAACCTGGTTGCGTGGACCCCAACAATGATGAGAACCACAACACGGAGGACGCGGCATCTTGGCATTGTGTCGGCTAAGGAAGATAAGAACCCAAACAATCACCAGGACGTCGCTGTATCTGTGGGTATAAAGTTTTGGGGGCAAGTGAGATATGAAAAAAGACTGATATTTGTCTACAAAGTTTAATGGGACTGGGTGTTGTGATGTATTCTTTCATGCAGGTGAGATCTATCCGTCACACAATGCATCTGAATTCACATTTTGAAGTCCAATTGAGCTCCGTGGGAAGGAACTCTTGTAATCACACATAGTATTTATACCTACCGCACCTGCGCTCCGCTGGAGCTCTTCCCCCTCTGCTTGAATTGCATTTCCCCAAAACGCAATTCAAATGCAATAGGTGAACAGGCAAGAACAAGCACCAGCCATGAACACGTGGCCGTTTTACACTTACGCTCGAAACATAACACAACAGGCTGAGGGGACGATTTGCCAATTACATTGTATTAACATTTGCGTTTTATGTAATATAATGGTGTGAAGCAGCAGATGCACAGCAGAATTATGCAGCCATTGCATACGTGAGTAAAACCAGATGAAATTGAAATGTCTGCTTTTCTGATGCTTTATTCCAGTGCCCTACTTGAGACAGATAACCGGACATCAGTGTTATCAGCCTCATACCAAAACTCTTCACCTCACCCCTCAGCTGTGGGGCATCCCCACAGTGCTGTCTGAGCCCCTGCTCTCTCCCATCTACCACTCTGTTCCGGGACCCCTGCTACTTCTCCACTCATCAACCTCTGGCCTGGGACCCCTCGTCTTCCCCTCTACACCTCTGTCCTGGCACCCCTGACTCTTCACGCCTCTAACACAAGCTCTGGCCTGGACCCCCTGCTCTCACATCTAACTCTCTGGCCTGGGGACCCCTGCTCTTCAACCCTCTACACCTCTGTCCTGGGACCCGCTCTCCTCACTCTACACCTCTGTCCTGGACCCCTGCTGCTCACCCTCTACAACCCTGACCTGGGACATCCCTGCTCTTACCACCGTCTACACTTACGCTGGGAACCCCTGCTCTTCTCCTCTACACCTCTGGTCCTGAAACCCATCTCTGCTCACCCTCTACACCTTGGCCTGGGACCCTGCCTTTCACCCTTAACAACCACACTGGATGAGACCCCCTGCTCTTCAGGTTCTCTTCACAACCTCTGTCCCCCTGGACCCCTGCCTTCACCTCATACAACCTCTGGTCTGGATCCCTGCTCTCACCCTACTACACCTCGGCCTGGGACCCCTTCTTCACCCTCTAACTACCACCTCTGGCCTGACCCTGCGCTAATCTACACCCTCTTGCTGCCCTGTCTTCAACCCTCTACAACTCTGCCCTGGGACCCTTGTCTCTTCACCCTTACACCTCTGCCTGGAACCCTGCTCCCCCCTCTACATTGCGAAGCCCCATCTCAACTTTTCCGTGGAGACCCTGCTTCACCCCTCTACACCTCTGGCCTGGAGCCCTGCCTTTTCTCCATCTACAACTCTGTCCTGTACCCCCCTGCTCCTCACCAGCTAACACCTAGGTACCTGGGACACCTCCTGGCTCCTCATCCTCTACACTCTGGTCCTGGGGGCCCTGCTCTTCACCCTCTTACACCCTGGGCCTGGGACCCCTGCTCTTCACCCTCTAAACAGACCTCTGGCTCGGGACCCTGCTCCTCACCCCTACACCTGTGTCCTGGACCCGCTCTCACCACTCTATACTCTGTCGGGACCCCTCGGCTCTTCTCCCCATCTACAACCGCTGTCCGGACCCCTGTCTTCTTCTCATCTACCCTCTGTCCTGGGACCCCTGCTCTCACCTCTACACTCTGGCCTGGGACCCCTGCTTTTTTTCCTCACCCTCTACAACCTTTGTCACTGGGACCCTGCTCTTCACCCTCTTATTAACCTCTGTCTGGGACCCCTGCTCTTCTCCATCTACACCTCGTCTCCCTGGGCCCCTGCTCTTCCTCCATATCCTACACCTCTCGGCCGCTACCCCTGCTTCTTCCCCCTCTACAACCTCTGTCCCTGGTATGCCCTGCTCCTCACCCTCTACAACAACCTCGGCTGGACCCACTGGCTTAACCCTCTACAAACCTCTGGCCTGGGTAAACGCCCTGACGCCTCCACCCTCTACAACCTTTGTCCTGGGACACCCTGCCTCTTTCGTCTTCAACATTCCTCTACACGGAACACCTTGACTCTGGGACCCACCTGCTGCTTCTACCCTCTAACACCTCTTCCTGGTACACGCCCTGCTCTTCACCCTTAACTACAACTCTGGCCTGGACCCCCTGCTCTCTCCCCCTCGCACCGTCTGGCACATGGGACCTCTCTGCTCTTCCCCACTCTACACCCTCTGCTAGGTACCCCCTGCCACTTCACCCTCTACACCTTGGCCTGGACCCCTCTCTTACCCCTCTAACAAAAACCTCTTGGCATGGGCACCGCATTCGTCTTCACCCTCTACAACACTCTGGCCTTCGACCCCTGCTCCTCACCCTCTACCCTCTGGCCGGGGAGCCTGCTCCCACTGGACTAAAACACCTCCAACCCTCTTGTCCTGGGACCCCCTGCTCTTCACCTCTACACCTCGTGGCCGTGGACCATGCTTCTTCACCTCTACAACCTCGGCCTGGGACCCCTGCTCCTCCCCACCCTCTACAACCTTTGTCCTGGGACCCCTATCTCCTCACCCTCTACACCTCGCCCTCTTCTCGCCGGGACCCTCTGCTCTTCCCCCTCTACAACTCTGGCCTGGGACCCCTGCTCTCACTTCACCTCTAACCCTTGCCATGGGACCCCTGTTTCACCCTCTACACACTCTCTGGCGCTGGGACCCCTGCTCTTCCCCCTCTACTCTCTGGCCTGGGACCCCCTGCTCTCACCCACTCTACACCTCGGCCTGGGACCCCTGCTCTCAACCCCTCTACACTCTGGCCTGGGACCCCCTGCTCTCTCACACCTCTCAAACTCTGCCGGGACCATCTGCTGCGTCCATCACCGCCCTATACACACCGGCTCCTGGGACCCTGTCTTCACCTCCCTCTAGCGCGAGCACTGTTCTTCTGTCCCCGACACCCCGCTCTCCGACCCCTGCCTTCCCCCTTTAACTTCTGTCCTGGGACCAGCTACTCTTCTCCCTACGACACCTCTGTGTCCTGGGGCCCCTGCTCGCTTCCCCCTCTACAACCTGTGTCCTGGGACCCCCTGCCATTCACCACTCTACAGCCTCTGTCCGGTGACCGCCTGCTCTTTACACCATCTACATTCTGGCCTGGGACCCCTTTTCGTTCTCTCTCTAACACACCTCTGGCCTGCGCGGACACCCTGCTCTTCACCCTCTACGACCTCTGACACTGGGGAACCCTGCTCTTCATCCCTCTACACCTGCATGGTCCCGGCAACCCTGTCTTCCCCTCTAAAAACTACACCTCTGTCCTGGGAGCCCTGCCTTCACACTCACACCTCTGTCTGGTGGACCCTGCTCTTCACATCTACAACTTCTGGCCTGGACCCCGTCTTCTCTCTCTCCTACAACCTCTGTCTGGGGGACCCCTGCTTTTTCTCACCCTTACACCTCTTACTTGGACCCCTGCTTCTTCACCTCGACACGCTCTCGTCCGTGGGACCCCTGTGTCTCTCACCTCAACAACTCTGTCCTGGAACCCCCAGACTTCACCCCTACACCTCTGTCCCGGGACCCGAGCCATCTTCACCTCGACACCTCTGTCCCGGGACCCCATGCTCTTCCCCCCTACGGACACCTCGTGCCTGGGACCCCTGCCTTCACTCTCTAACAACCTCCTGGCTGGAACACCAATTATGTCCCATGGCTTCCAATAGCCCTTTTAGATTTCGATGGATAAGCGGGTATTTCAACCCATCCCGAAGACGCTGCCATGAGAAAGTCCCTAAGCCATAGAGAGCGTCATGCACACCATGGCTCCTGTGATCTAGAAAAGTACAATAGCGCTTAATCTATTGGCCTCTGTCCATGAACTTGCCACCCATTCGTATGACAATTGGGCAGTGTGGGTGGCGCTGCCGGGCAAAATGCGAAATGTGCATGATGCCAAAGGCTGATGTGGTGATGAAATTATTTCTACCGAGTGATCTGGAGACATCCTAGCTACAGTATATCGAACATTCACGAAATGGATGCCAGTCTGCATTTCTTCCATTAGAAATAGCATATGCATTCAGTAGTGGTGAGATTTCCAATCCGTTTGTAATCCAGTTTGTGTTTACTCTACTCCTCCCTTGGCTACCCCAGTACAATGAGACATTGGGGGGCAGATTTACTTATCCGGCCGCATTCGCCGATCACGCGGCGCGTTCTCTGTATGCTGGATTCGGGTCCGGCCGGGTTCATTAAGGGGTGTTCTCACTCCGCGTTCCACCAATGGTGGCGCTGCTAGCGAGAAAGGCAATCGGAAAGCGGCACTGGAGTCACCGAGCCGGGCTGGTGAGTGAAGTGTAAGTGCAAGACTCCGCCGACAGATTTTTTGTTTAAATGCAGCGGTTTTTTTTCGAATCCGCGGGTTTCATTCGGCCACACCCCCGATTTCCGTAGCGCGTTGCGCCAGCGCAGAGACGAGGCGCCACAATTCTGATCGCGGCGCCAGAAATCCCAGGTGGCACTTAAGGGGAAATCGTGCGCAAATCGGAAATATTGCGGGTACACGGGGGAAAAACGCGATCGGGAGTCTAGACATGATCCCCTGTTTGGTACATGGATTTGTATGAGATACACCGGCTCTGCCTTCCGGCGCTCTGTGTTGACTGAGCTGTGAAAACCGCAGAGCTCTGTTCTCCTTGATTGCCAGCCCGGTTAGAGCCCACAGTCATGTGCAGGTAGGGGAGCAGCCAAACGTGACAAATATTTCACTACTCACCCCTGCGAGTGTCCTGGAAACAATGTAGAACAACTGCCTTTACTTGTCTCCACTTATTTATGACCTGGAAATCCCCATCATATTACAGAAGGAAATCATTGTACATAACACAAGAATACGGCTTAAACCAGAGAAAAAAGATGTATAGAGGAGAGTTTGACCCGTCATAACCTGACAATCAGAAATTTTCTGGCCAGATACAAGCGCGGTTAGTTTAATGAGCAAACATTTATGTGCAAGTCTTCTATCCGTTGGGTGCATTAGTTAGGTGTCACACCATTGAGGGTGTATTGTCAGGTTCTGCAGAAGCTAGTGGTTGTACTAAGGTTCTTGCAGAAGCTGAGGATGTATTATGAGGTTGCTCTCAGAAGCGGAGGTTGTATATGAAGGTTCTGCATAAGCTGAGGTGTGGTATATGAGGTTCTGCAGAAGCTGAGGTATGTTTTATGAGGTTCGCAGAAGTCTGAGGTGTGGTATAATGAGTGTTCTCTGTAAAGTGAGGTATGTATTATAGTGATGCGAAGCTGAGGTAGTCTGTATAAGGTCTGTAGAAGTTGAGGTGGTATTATAGGGTTTAATGCAGAATTTGAGGTGTTGTATTATAGGTTCTGTAGAAGCTGACGGTGGGTTATTATAAGGTTATCAAATGCTGAGGTAGTTATTATAAGGTTATGCAGAAGCTGATGGTATGTATATAAGGTCTGCAGAAGCTGAATATGATCTATGAGGTGGTGCGCGAGAAGCTGAGGTATGTATTATAAGGTTCTGAGAAGCTTGAGTGTATTATTATAGGTCTGGCGAAGCTAGGTATGTATATATTGAGGTTCTGCAGACTGATTAGGAATGATATTTGAGTTACTTGGCAAAGCTGAGCTGTAGTTTATAATTATGTTCTGCAGAAGAGTAGTATTATGAGGGTGCAAAGCTGAGGTATGTATTATGAGGTTCTGCAGAGCTGAGGTATATTTAGAGGGTTCTGCGACAGCTGAAGTGGTATTATATTCTTGTGCACCTCGTGAACATAACTTGACAGGGGGAGGGTTGCAAATTTTAGCTTGCCCCGTGGCTACTGACCTAGTAAAAACTGCCCTGTATAGAAGCAATAGGTGTGAACTAGTACACTCAGAGGAGAGGTTACTGATCCCACATGAGCTAATTTACTGTAATTGAGGTGGAAGTTGAAGGCGGATAGTACAGTATACGGTATACATGTCCTGTCCTGTATATATTACAAACAATGTGTACACGCTATCACTGTGTATCTATACTATATATTACATGTACAGTAACATCTGTGTATATATACTAATACAGTACATTACCATACTGCTAGAGCACTTCTCTGTAAACTATAGTTACATCCACCATTACCATTCCGGGTAGCTTCAGTTAACCACCTCATACATCCTGATTACCGTGTAATCACTGAAATACCTCATAGCAGTTCACGTTGTCGGGAAGTATCATGGGTGCGGCCCTTGTGTTGGTTGAGAACTTTAGTTCTCATGTGACTCCCGGTAATGTTGTACATAGGATGCGTCTGCCAGGTCTGGAGGTGGGAGTGGCTACGTGTGTGCAGGATCCAGAGAGGTAGACGGCCTGGCAGGGAACCATGCTATAATCATTATACACGGTCCCACATCGTGTATTTAATCCCGTACTGTGATTACTGATCCCAGCAGCATCATAAGAGGAGGGAGCGGGCCTGCGGGGAAACCATCTATAATCACTATACACGCGTCCACAATCGTTATCTAATCCCGTACTGTGATACTGATCCCTGCAGCTCATAGAGAGGAGAGCGGCCCGCAGGAACCATCTATAATCACTTATACACCAATCACATTCGTGGATCTAATCCCGTACTGTGATACTGATCCTGCAGCTCATAGAGGAGAGCGGCCCTGCAGGGAACCATCTATAATCACTGTACCTCGTCACATCGTGTTCTAATCCCGTTACACTTGTGATACTGCATCCCGCAGCTCATAGAGAGGAGAGACCGACACCTGGTCAAGGGGAACCAACTAAATCACTTATCAAGCTTACACAAATCGTGGTATTCTAATCCCGTACTGTGATACTGATCCCCAGAGCTCATAGAGAGGAGAGCAGCCCTGACAGGGGGAAACCATCTATAATCGACTTTATACATACGCACATCGTTAGTCTAATCCACGTACTGTGATACTGATTCCCTGCATCATAGAGAGGCGGACGGCCCTGCAGGAACCACTATTAACTCACTAAACCCGAGTCACATGGTGTATCTATCCGTTGTACTGTGATTACTGATCCGTCAGCGCTCATTAGAGAGAGGAGCGGCCCTGCAGAAGAACGCACTTATATCACTTATGACACACCGTCACAATCGTGTTCTAATCCCGTTGACTGTGATAGCTGATCCCAGCAGCTCATAAGGAAGGGTTCTGCCGCAGGAACCATCTATAAATCACTTAACACCGTACACATCGTGTATCTAATCCCGTACTGTATCTGTATGCACCATAGCATCTCATAGAGAGGAGGAGCGGCCCAGCAGGGGGAACATCTATTCACTTTATACACCGTCACATCTGTATATATCCCGTACTGTGATACTGATCCCAGGCAGCTCATAGAGAGGAGGAGCGGCCCGCAGGAGAACCATCTATAACACTTATACAACCGTCCACAACATCGTGTATCTAATCCGTATGTGATTACTGTCCCGCAGCTCAAAGCGGGAGGCAGCGCCCGCAGGGACCCATCCTATTAAATACTTATACACCTGCACATTGTGTATCTATCCCGTACTGGATATGTACCACAGCTCATAGAGAGAGGAGGACGGGCCCTAGCGGAACCATCTATGATCCTTATAACCGTCACATTCGGTATCTAATCCGTATACTGTGATACTGATTCCGCAGCATGATCATAGAGAGGAGGAGCGGGCCCTGCAGGAACCATCTATAATCATTATACTTACACACGTCACTCTTGTTGTATCTATCCTGACTGGAGACTGATCCCAGCAGACTCATAGAAGAGGAGAGCGTCCCTGCAGGAGAAACCATCTAATCACTTATACACCGTACACTCGTGTATCTAATCAGTACTGTATACTGATCCCCAGCAGCTACATAAGAGGAGGAGGAGCGGCCCCCTGGCAGGGAACCATCTAAATCACTGATCAAACACCGTACACATGTGTATCTAATCCCGTCCGTGTGATACTGATCACCGCAGCTCAAGAGAGGAGGAGCACGGCCCTGCCGGCACCATACTATAATCCTTATCACACCTACATCGTGTATCAATCCCGTACTGTATACGATCCCTGCAGTCATAGAGGAGGAGCGGTCCGCAGGAACCATCTATTAATCACTTATACACCGTCCACATCGGTATCTAATCCCGTACTGTTGATACTATCCCAGCAGCTCATTAGGAGAGGGACGGCCTGCAGGGAACCATCTATAATCACTTAACAAAACCGCACACATGGTGTATCTATCCGTACGTGAACTGATCCCAGCAGCTCTAGAGAGAGGACTGCCCTGCAGGGAAACCTCTTAATTACAACTTAACACCTCACCATCGTTATCTAATCCCGTACTGTGATCTGATCCCAGTCAGCGTCATAGAGAGGAGGGACAGCCCTGCAGAGAACCACATAATCATTCTACACCCGGTCACAGTGTATCTATCCCGTTACTGTGATACTGAATCCCATCAAGCAGCTCAAGAGAGCGAGGAGCGGCCCTGCAGGGAACCATCTAATAATCACTTACACACCCGGTCAATGGTGTATCAATCCCGTACTGTGATACTATTCACCCAGCAGCTCATAGAGAGGAGAGCGGCCCTGCAGGGAGAAGAGAAACCATATATAATCCTTTTATACCCGGTCCACATCGTGTATCTAATCCCGTACTGGATACTGATCCCAGCAGCTCATAGAGAGGAGGAGGCGCCTGCAGGGAACACATCTATAATCACTTATACACGTCCACATCGTGTATCTATCCGTACTGTGATACTGATCCCAGCAGCTCCTAGAGAGGAGCGGCCTGCAGGGAACCATTATAATCACTTATAACACTTCACATCGTTATTAATCCCAGTTACGTATACTGAGCTGCTGTATTCTATCCTGTCAATATATGAACAGGTGAGATGTAAAGTATAATATGAGGCTACGCTGGGCCGATTGATCTGTTGTTACTGTGAAGGAGATGAATATTTTGTAGGATCACTGTAAAAACTATACTCAGGCCCTGCCGGAGGGTAGGAAGTCGGGTAGAAGTTCAGGAAAGGCCCCTGTGCGGGAGGCTCAACCAAGCGAAAAATAGGCGGAGGACGAAATGAATTTACTATCGCGTGTCGGTGTCCTGAAAGGGAAATTGGAAAATAAGCAAACCGGATGTGACTGTGGTGAGGGTGGGACCATGAAACGTACAGCAGTAAAGCATCACATGGACATTGGGTATGTGTTTCCAGTCTCTAAACAATCAAATATGACGCCGGTGATCAATAAATGGCATGTATGTATTAGCGCTAAGGACGCAGACAGTTGTACGTTAAGGCTAGCTTTTTTTTTTTAATCTGGCAAGTGTTGCTTTATATAGTTATAACTTTTAAACACTCAACTCACTGAAATGATTTTGAGGACGGTTTTTGTGTGAAACTTGGTGTTAGTGATAAATAGTAATTGATATATTAGCACAATTATAACAGCTTACAAATCCAAAAAGAGATTTCATTTCTTTCCCAAAATGTCGAAATGAATTTTTGGGATTTTTTTTTCAATAAATATAATTTATTAGAATCCCCCTTAGAAACCCCATTTTTAAATGTGCACCCCTCAAAATACAAGAAAATGTTTTCAGGAAATTTGAGCTTTGCATAGTAATGCAAAATGGGGTTGAATTTGGGATGGTCTAATTTGTCGGTAATACATTCATTAGCCCCTAAATTTGCACATTTCCAAAAGATAAAAGAGAAATTTCTCCCAAGTACATAACACTGTCGACTGCTAAATAATAACATTCCTAACCCGGAGCCGGTATTTGCCCCTTTAATACCACCAGTCCCAAATAAATAACCACACAGAAAACCATTGCTTAACCATTCTCATTGCGGGGTGACTCGGGGTCAGCCACAGCTTATTGAAACCATTAATATTTAACCATTTCTCATTTGAATATATAGACACTTACCCATTCCAATTTACATAGACAACAGATGACACCCTGTATGCCGCCTATCTAAGGGCATAGTGGGCAGTGTTACCCCTGAAAAACGCCAAGAAGGAGGTCATGTACCCCCAACTACAGCCTTCCGACCCCCCGCAATAAAAAACACACCATCTCATTCACCAGCCTGCAACCTGAGACAAAAGATGTCGAGGCTGATGTCCAACAAATGGACCCCATCAGGGTAACAGCAAACAAAAAAGGTCTCCCACCAGCACGATGTGATACACCACCCTGCCTTTGTGCAAACAAATGGGGACATCCAGGTGTGTTGAAACCCTTCTTTATAACGGCTACATCGCTCTGCCCTACCATACTGTCCTTGGGATTATGTCCTTACCACACCAACTCCGGGTAGCAAAGAAGAAAAACGTAATCATCCAGGTCGGACTAGTTAGCGCAATCTGTCGGCTAAGGCGAAATGGGCAGAGATGTACATCTTAAATGAAGACCACAGGATATAATGGCCGATTATCGTAACCTCGAGTGATTTTACAGAAGGGCATGACCAGAGACCTCACCAATGGTCCACCACCACGTCCAGTTCTGCCAATAGACACACGAGTGTCCTAGTATTCACCAACGTTGGGTGATGACCTGAAAAAGATAATGCATTAGCAAAGAAAGCCAAATTAGAGTGATATATCCTGCAAAAACAATTAGCAGCACACTATCCATACCCCCTCTGAAAGTAAAAGACGGGTGGGGCGACCTGTCCTGAGCCCTTACCTCCACCTCACATCCCGGTAAATTTTCAGCTTGGACTAGTGTTGTGGTTCCTATGTTCTGCATTCAGCCATTCGGCTTAGAGGGATATTTGCCATTTGTGCGCATATTGTTGCATACATCATGCCAGACTTGCTGATTGTGGCGATTCCCACTGTAGCCTACAAACACATGCCAAGCCCTTTATTTCATATTTTCGGAGCTAGTGTTGTGAGTTGGCTTGTTGGGGCTCAGGTCGTGGATGAGCCACATTATCAGGTGTTGGGCTTCCAGGTGATTCTGTATTTATGGGTGCACCAGGGTGCATCCTTTTAAGGTTTTATTTTGTCCTATCGAGTCTGTTGTCCATTTTTTTTCAATAAAGTAATCTTTTGATGTTTGCTACTTAACACATGCTTATGTGTTTTCAATTTTGCATAGTAATTTGCGCATGTGTGTAGCCCTTGACTGGGTTCAACTACTTTGTTTAGATCCAACCCTGTTTACATACAAATTTTAAGAGAGTGAACTCCATTCCTTAGAAGGGAGCACACCTCCACTAAAACCCTTCATAAAACAGCAGCAAATAGTAAACCATCAAAAATGATTTGCAGGAGCAAAACTAAGTCCTATGCAGCCGAACTTCGAAATACGAGGAAACCTCAGTTACAGGACAAGCCTTACCTCAAACAGGCCATGAGGCCAACCCAATACCCTTATCAAACCCATCCATTTAAGAACAACAGATCTGAAAAAACACAAGTTACTTGACACAGACATCTCATAGGACATCTACATATAATCAAGGTTAGGAACACCCATCAGCCCACGACACGTCTATCTGCTATGATGAACAAAAACAGCTCTGAAAACACTCAATGGTGCTAGTCATCCAAACCCTTTGATGCAGGGAGATTACACCCATTGTGGACATGGCAAAACTCCCCCCATCCATCCTCATAACCGATCCTGACCTACAGAAACCAGAAGGCCCAAGACTGACCTCGCTGTAAAAGCGACTCAGACACACACGAACAGGATGACAAGATGCAAGGCATCATAACTACTTCCCCCAAAACACTGTCCACAAAATACATTTCCAGTACCAAGTGAAATAGGATTTAACTGAAATGGGACAACCTAAACAGTGTGAAGGAAACGAAAGAAAGTAAGAGGTAACTTCATGCGGAGAGTCACAAGAACCAACAGAAATTATCAGAGTAACAAGTCACCAGAGAAAAGGCCCCCAATCCCACGATCCACACCAAAAAGGTACCAAAACACATTTAACAAAACAATGAAGCCACCCATTGGTCAACAGGATCTAATAGACATCATTCAGCTGGCAACCCAATCATGGAGACACTTCAGGAACGGGTAATAAATATAGGGAGATTCCGTGTCCGATTGCCAGAAGGGCTCTGGATTCACCTTATAAACCCAACTCAACGCTAACAAGTGAGACATACAATCTTCAAAATGCTTTGGACCCGCACAGGTGAGGGATGATGGAACTGCTCTACCATCCCGAGAGCGGCCTTTGAAAGCTCTGAAGAAACTGGAAGCTGCCCCAACTAAGGGCATAGTGATAATCCTGACCCAAGCCACACATCAGTACCTTATCATCCAGAATATTTACTTCATTATGTGATGTCATTAATGAGATGAGATGCTGCATCCTACATCCTCATAGATAGTAATCTCTTGTGACTACCTGTACCAGCCCCATCACCATCTGTAGCACCGACTGTTCCGTACCCAGGAAAAGATAGGACATGTTATGGCGCTGTGAGACATGTACTCTATGGAGAGGATGGGCCGCCATGTGCCCGCCGTGCTCTGGTACAAAGGGCCACGTGTGTGTGTGAATGTAGCCTTACTCTGAACATCTTATCGGCTATGCACGTAATGATCTGTAAGACGCTGTGGAATATGACGGAGCTTTTATAATGAGTATTATAATAACTTGTATATTGCACCAGGACTTGTACAGCGCTATGGAATATGGTGCCGCTATATAAATAAAGATTTATTATTAGACTATTGTCCCACCAACATCAGGATTTGGTTCCACCTCCTCCTAATCAGCGCTGGTGGAGAAACATCTCAGAAACTATGGATTATAAACGCTGGAACTGTTGGAATAATAGACGCGACGCCTCCGCAAACTACTTCTCTTTAGTCAGACACATAACCGGGACTTCGTCCCCAAAAGCTGCCAGAGGAAGGGGTGGGGGGCGGCAGGTCATCTCAGGGACCTCAAGATCTATTCAGGGGGCTAGAGACTCCTCGCAGCAGCAGAAGCCCCTGCCCTGGGGCACCACATGTGAGGGAAGGATCCAGCAGCCAGAGTAGGGAGCTGGGGAGTCATAACTGCAGCTAAGCCTCTACCCTGCAGACTGCAAGGGTTAATTGTGCTGCTAGAAGCAGAGGGCAGTGAGGGTGGGGGAGGGGCAGGGTGCAGCTCAGGACACAGGAAGTGATGGTGCCCGGCAGGAGATGTACTATAGCTAAGCCCTGGCAGGAGTATGAGGTACCATGTGGGTGGGTGCCATGTACATGAAGGCAGGGGATGCACTGTAGCTGCTACTTCCCTGGCAGGACTATGGGAGCCAGTGGTGGGTGCCTTACAGTATTACAAAGCAAGAGCTGCTGGGCTGGGATGCACTAGAGCTACTCCCGCCTGGCAGCACTATGGTTGATGTGGTGGGTGCATGTACAGTAAGGCAGGGGATGCACTAGAGCTACTCCCTGCCTGGCAGCACTATGGAGGTGATGTGGTGGGTGCATGTACAGTAAGGCAGGGGATGCACTAGAGCTACTCCCTGCCTGGCAGCACTATGGAGGTGATGTGGTGGGTGCATGTACAGTAGGGCAGGGTGGATGCACTAGAGCTACTCCCTGCCTGGCAGCACTAGGGGTGATGTGGTGGGTGCATGTACAGTAGTACAAGCAGCTGCTGGGGATGGGGCATGCACTAGAGCTACTCCCTGCCGTGCAGCATATGGAAGGTTGATGTGGTGGGTGCATGTACAGTAGTACAAGCAGCTGCTGGGGCTGGGGATGCACTGTAGCTACTCCCTGCCTGGCAGCACTATGGGGTGATGTGGTGGGTGCATGTACAGTAAGGCAGGGGATGAACCAGAGCTACTCACTGCCTGGCAGCATTATGGGGTGATGTGGTGGGTGCATGTACAGTAGTACAAGCAGCTGCTGGGGCTGGGGATGCACTAGAGCTACTCCCTGCCTGGCAGCACTATGGAGGTGATGTGGTGGGTGCATGTACAGTAGTACAAGCTGGGGCTGGGGATGCACTGTAGCTACTCCCTGCCTGGCAGCACTAGGGGGTGATGTGGTGGGTGCATGTACAGTAGTACAAGCAGCTGCTGGGGCTGGGGATGCACTCACACATATATATTGTTCTTCACATGCTATTTTGTTCGCACCGCTCCGCGCGTATCTCCCGACAAGTAAGCAGATGTGCCGAACATCTGTAATCTATTCTGCACTGTGTTCTGCACTGTGTTTTTCTCTTAAATGATCCTGTGTTCACTGTGTTCAATGTTTTTATTCTATTCTTCACTGTTCTTCATTGTGTTTTTTTAATTAAATGCTCGATCGCGAGCAGGGGAAATAATGTTATTCTGGTCACCTAGCAACCCTTACGTTTAAAACGCATTGCACTCGCATTGCACGTGCAATGATTGCGAGTGCAATGCGTTCTTGATGCATCTCCATAGACTTGAATGGGGCGTGAAAAACGCGCGTGACACGCAAAAATAGAGCATGCTGCGATTTTGACGCGCGTGAAAACGAACGCAAGCACGCGCGTTAAAACCAACGCTAATGAAGAAAGACCCATTGAATACAATGGGACAGAGTGCAATGCAAGTTCTGCGCGTCAAATGCACGCGCAGAACTCGCGCGTGAAAAACGCCAGTGTAGAAGGGGCTTAAGTGTATTAAAAAGACTGTAAGCTCTTGTGAGCAGGGTCCTTATTCTCCTAAATCACATCTCAGTCAAATCCCCGAGGGAAGGGGAGAAACTGATCAGGACATTTTTGTGTAATATCGCAACCCAAAACTGGTAAAACTTGAATATAGTTATGGCCATAGTCTCGGGTATTTTGATTTAATTAATTACACTGCACTCAAAATGGCGCAGCTTGTAAGCAATCACCAAAACCATAGACAACAGGGACCAGATGTCCAAGCGCTGGTTTTGTAGGATCTGGACCTGGGTGGAGAAAATCACAGAAATCAGTATCACTAAACGCTAGGACTGGTAGGGGGGATAATAGACGTGACGCCTCCGCAAACTACTCTCTTGAAAGCGTTCGCCCCATACCCGCGGACTCCGGGTGAACTACAAGACCCCCCAAGCCTGCAAGCAGAGGAACTCACCAACAGTTGCACGAGCTACTGGTTCTTGGATCACAGCCGTCTGGACCACAAGAGGCGCTGGAGGTATGGGAATGCCGCATGACAACCTAGAGGAGCCGCTGTGAGTTTGGCGGCTATGGAGGCTGAGGGAACGATGACGGGACGTCGACGACGGGGCGCTGCCATAGGATTTTAAAGACCTAGATATGGAAGAGCCCAGACTGGCATCGCCAGTAGGAGTGGGTTGCTGTACACATCCTAAAAATCGCAAGAAAATATAACAGAGAGGGGGTGGCAGGTCTACATCAGGGACCTCAAGATCTATAGGGTATGGTGGGGAGGGCTACTCATAGCTGGGGCAGGGGGCTAGAGACTCCGAGCAGCAGCAGATGCCCCTGCCCTGGGGCATCACATGTGAGGGAGGGATCCAGCAGCCAGGGGAGCTGGGGAGTCATACCTGAAGCTAAGACCCTAACCTGCAGCACTGCAAGGGTTAAATAAGCTGCTAGAAGCAGAGGGCAGTGAGGGTGGGGGAGGGGCAGTGTGCTGCTCAGGGCACTGCAAGTGAGGGTGCCAGGCAGGAGATGTACTATAGCTAAGCCCTGGCAGCACGATGGGGAACATGTGGTGTGGACATATGATGTGGTGGGTACATGTACAGTAAGGCTGGGGATGCACTGTAGCTACTCCCTGCCTGGCAGCACTATGGGGGTGATGTGGTGGGTGCATGTACAGTAGTACAAGCAGCTGCTGGGGCTGGGGATGCACTGTAGCTACTCCCTGCCTGGCAGCACTATAGAGACCGTGCGGTGTGTGCATGTACAGTAGCAAAAGCAGCTGCTGGGGCAGGGGACAGGCTCATTACATCTACTTCCTGGCAGCACTGATGATAGCATACCTCCCAACATTTGTGAAAGGGAAAGAGGGATAACATCGCGATCCCCCTAAGCCACACCCCCAATCACTCCCTGGCCACGCCCCAAATTGTAGCCATATTATAATAATAAAGATCATCTCAATAAAAAAAAAAATATATATTATCCTCATTGGGATTGGAACCCAGAACCTGCAGTGTCCATGTACATTAATGTCACAGTGCCCCAACCAACTGAGCTATAATCTCAGTGATTATCTAGGTGTAGAATATTGGTAACTAAGAACTATGACTACTGTTACACTGTGACACAGATTTAATGCCTTGGTATATAGAGAGGGATCTTCTCAGAGATTATTGTAATTATTGAGACTATTATTATTATTATGGAGATTATTATTATTATTATTATTGAGATGATTATTATTTTTACTATTATTAATAATCATCTCCATAATAATAAATGCTGATCTGAAGCTGATGACGTGGTCCCTGCTCTCCGCTAAGCCCGACACTTCTCTAAAAAGGCTTTCAAAGTATTTACTATGGGGACACAGCGCCGGGACACAGCGGGACCTGGGGGGAAAATCCGTGACAATCTGACAGCTGCCCGTGACGTGGGGCAGAGGTAAGAAAAACGGGAAAGTCCCGTCAAAATCGGGACGGTTGGGAGCTATGTGATAGGGTGGCAGGAGACAGCCATACCCGGTGTGACTCAGCAGGCCATGGCTAGTCTCTGCGGTGTTACAATGATATTGTTATTGGAAACCTCCGATAGCGCTATCTAACACCGCCGTGGAGTACAACAGATATCCCCGGACCGCCCCACTCACTTTATGCCTCGGTGGTGACTGCCACGCGTCATTCGGCAGTCACTGCCCCTAAACACGCCCACAATCCCGTCCCCTCATGAATACGCCGGACCGCTTTGTGAGCGGTCCGGCGTTTCAGCGTTTCTATTGTTCTCCGCAGCGGTGTTAGATAGCGTTATCGGAGGTTTCTGATAACAATATCATTGTGACACTGCTGCGTTAGATTTAGCAGTAGATGCTGCTTACTTTAGTAAGCAGCATCTAGTGCCGAATTTATGGGTGAGAGGTCTTTAAGGGCTTTGTCTAGATGGACACCCTTTAGCCTTTATTTGGGATATGGAGTTCACTGCAGGGAGATCACTAGGTCACTACCTATTGGAATAGTCTTGTTGTAGATGAAGACCACCCAAAAAATGGAGACACCACTGTGAAGCAACATGGGTCAGGCAAAAGAGTAGTCAGGTACAATCCAAGGTCAGGGCAGGTGAGAGTGGTTGTCTGACGGCACAGATGACTCCTCGCAGACATTGGTGCCACTTCACACTGTTGTAAGGACACCTTTTTTTTAAATTTTGCAAAATTATTTGCCTACTGAAATTTAGAAAGCAACTTCCCATTTAAGGGGGTGTTACCTTGTTGCAATGTTGCATGTTCCAGCAGTGCCACCACAGGTTTAAATATATAGGGATCATATAATCCCCTTTAAAAATTATTAGGCTGTCCGTATGATGTCTAGGAACAGTGAGTCCGACATTTCAGATCTTTCAGGAGCTGATATTCCGGGATTGGAGTCACATGACAAGCTCGGCTCTGCTGCATCTGCATATTAGTGGACTGATGCTTCCCCATCTTTATACATTTAGTAACAGTAATGCAGCAACTTGTCATGTCTGGGCTTAATTTGGGGAACTAATGGCTGAAAAAGCAAAAAAAAAAAATAATCCGGTTTTCCAAGGTCGGCGGCATTTAGTTGCGTGTTCTCTAAAATATTTACAGAGTGCTGGATTTAAAGTTTCACCCTCTAAAATGTTAATGTTGTTATAAAATTTCATGTAGATGACATTACGTGATATTCAAGATGAGTGTTATTCAAGGAAGTGGAGGAACATGTTGACATTGCCTTTTAGTGCAAATTGTCATTAATAATAAAGCTTCTCCTGCAGATGAGTCCTTCCCTACATCTTCTCTGGTAGGAAACCCAACCCTATCGCCAAGCCTCCTACAAGAGTTACTGGGGAGTCAAATTAGTGGGGCCTGTCCAGTGGAACAACTACAGGGGGTGCAGAGGTGGCAGTCACCCCCATACACCGTAAGCCAAGCTCAGAGGAGGGAAAAATTCTGTATCATTTTATGGTTTTGATATTAGACTTATTCTATGCATAGGTGTTCAGTGGGCATTGTCGCTTTAAGGAGTCCAGTGGGCAGTCTATCTCAGTGATGGACAACATTCCCTGTAGATTTCATCAATATTTATCTAGAAAAATCAAATGCCCTGAAGACAGAAGTCAGTATTATCCAATTTAGGGAAAATATTTGACAAATTTGCTAATCCCCAGATCAATGTCTCATCCCCAAAAATGTAGCAAAAATATTATCACAGACATGAAAATTATAGTGTGACCCCTCTTACAGTATAGACTCCATATTGTGACCCCTCTTACAGTATAGACTCTGTAGTGTGACCCCTCTTACAGAGGTGATGTGGTGGGTGCATGTACAGTAGTACAAGCAGCTGCTGGGACAGGGGACAGGCTCATTACAGCTACTGCCAGACAGCACTGGGAGAGGTGGCAGGAGACAGCAGGCCAGAGCAGGGCTGGGGATGCAGGGGGGCCTGGCCGGAGCAGGGCTGTGGGGGCAGGGGGGCCAGGCCGGAGCAGGGCTGGGGGTGCAGGGGGCCAGGAGCAGGGCTGGTGGTGCAGGGGGGCCAGGAGCAGAAACTTAGTGATTGCAGATTTAAGATTGTCTGGAAGGTCAGGAGTTAATGGTTATAACCAATGGTATGCTCTGTAATTGCTGTGAAGGAAGGAGTGTGCTGGTTGGGCAAGTGCCTGCCACTTCATAAGGGGAATAAAACCCCTTGTGGGTGGGAGCACATGGTCTAGTCAGTCTAAGGTTCTGAAGCAGAAGGCAGAAGTGTGCAGCATATGTCTGATTCCCACACCAGAAAGCAGAAGTGTCACAGGCTGCTGCCTGACACCAGTCAGAAGACTAAAGCCCAGAGCAGAGATCCACCATCTGGACTCAGCTCCATCTCTACCAGCCCAGGCTGTGAGCGTATCTTCCTGCGGACAAGCACTCTGACCTGCCGAAGTTCTGCTGATGTTTAAGGCTGATGAAGTTGCAATAAATAAATTGTAAGTTGATTTGCACAACGTTGCCTCCATCTGATCCCTGGATACGGCTGTTACGACCACAGCTCCCCATCTATCACCACTACATCAGCCTCTCCCTCCATATTTCTTGCACACACCACCCGCTAGAGACCTTCCAGGCTGTAGGACAGCCCTCCGGTCCCCATACCAAGCACCGTGACACTAGCGTCTCCGGTATCCTGGGCCCCGGCTGCCTCCAGGCCCCAAGAAAAGGCCAGGCCCCGGTGGGGGATTTTGCAGATGTAATCTACCTGCATTTCCTTTAAGCTCAAAGAGGTTTTCCTAGTTTGTATTGTCACCTGTGCCCTATAGTTTTACTCCAGCAGCTTCCTCTTCCTTTGGTTACGGCTGTGATCTATGACACGATCTCCCCCATCTCTGGCCGTGCCGATTCCCGTGCTACAATGTAAATCAATCACAGCAGCTTCATAAAGATGAGTATTCTGCGATGTCTGAAGACAAACCTTCCAATGTTCACTCATCTGATTATTTTTCCTCATTCCTGACCCGTAGTCCTCATGCACATACGATGAGATAATCCTTTATTAGTCCCACAGGGGGGAAATTCACAGTGTTCCAGCAGAGAGAGGACAGGACAAACACTGACAGATCAATAATATTAGGGATAAATGAACAAAAAGAAAAAAGGGATAAAAAGAAAAGAAGGCAGGTGATGTCCAATGATGGGCAGTTTGGTGTTCAGTCTGTGGATGGGACCTGCATGGACTGGTTAGGTGGGGGGCGCAGGTTACTTCTGTTGGGACCTTGCTTGTTGAACAACCTGATGGCAGCGGGGAGGAATGACTTACGATAACGCTCCCTCTCACACTTGGGGTGAAGCAGTCGGTCACTGAAGGTGCTCCCCAATGTCACCACAGTCTCATTCATGGGATGGGAGCCATTCTCCAGAATAGATGTCACCTTACACAGTGTCCTCCTCTCAGCTACCACCTGCACTGTGCCCAGAGGACCCCCCAGGACAGAACTGGCTTTCCTAATCAGTTTGTCCAGTCTGCTCCTCTCCCTCGCTGAGATGCTGCTTCCCCAACAGACTACACCAAAGAAGATGGCTGGTGCCACTACAGAGTTGAAGAAGGTCTTAAGAAGAGCCCCCCGCACTCCGAATGCCCTCAGCCTCCTCAGCAGGTGTAGCCGGCTCTGACCCCTCATGTGAAGTGCATTTATGTTCTCTGCTCACTCCAGTTTATTGTTGAGGAGGACACCCAAGTACTTATAGGACTTCACTGCCTCAATGTCCGTCCCCTGGATAACCACTGGTCGAGAGGGAGGACTATGCTTACGGAAGTCCACCACCATCTCCTTGGTCTTCCCGGCATTAATCCTACGGTGGGTGTGCTGGCACCAGTCCCTGTCCTTCTCACCTGTAATGAGGCCGACTATTGCAGAGTCATGAGAGAACTTGTGGAGGTAGCAGCTACATGTGTGTACAATGTGAAGAGGAAGGGAGCCAGAACCGTACCCTGAGGTGCACCTGTACTACTCATCACAGTGTCCGACACACAGTCCGGGCTCTCACATACTGAGGTCGGTTTGTGAGGTACTTTAGGATCCAACTAGAGAGATGGTGGTCCACTCCAGCCAGATCCAGTTTATCCCCTAGTAGCCCTGGCTGTATGGTATTGAATGCACTGGAGAAATCAAAGAACATTATTCTCACAGTGTTCCCCGGTTTCTCCAGGTAAGAAAGAGTTTGATGTAGAAGGTGGATGATGGCATCATCTACACCAATGCCTGGCCGATAAGCAAACTGTAGGGCGTCCATAGATGAGCTCAGCTAGAGGACGGAGATGTCTGAGAACCAACCTCTCGAAGACCTTCATCAAATGGGATGTTAATGCCACTGGTCTGTAGCTGTTGAGGTCCGATGGGTGAAGTGTTTTTGGAACTGGTACCACACAAGATGTTTTCCACAGTTGTGGTTCCCTTCCCAACTCCAGGCTCATGTTGAACATATGTGCAATGATACCACGAAGCTGATCACCACAGGTCTTGAGTAATGTTGCACTGACACCATATTGAGCACTTTGAGTCTTTTCAGCTCTCTTCTCACCTGGACACATTGTAGCCTCATGACTGACAGCTGGTGTGACAGATCTGGAGATAACAGCCGGGGATCTAGTGGGGGAGGTCACATAAACACTGTATTTGGACATTATTTTATATGGAGGACACTCACGGCCACTGCTTCCACGGCCTTGGGTGTGAGCCCAGGACAGTCCTATAGAACTCAATGGTAACGCAGAGCAATCGGTGACCAACAGACCCCCCGTTTTTGTGTTTTGTCACTTGGCACCCAGCTCCTGACCTCAGAACAAACCAATGACATCATTTGGCTCCCTCAGCACTTCAGTCAATGAGTGACACCGATGGGCTACATTCTTTAATCCATGAACCATGTGACCTCTACTTTGCAGTATGGATTCAATATGGATGGAGTATTCATTGGAAATTTATAAATTCAGACCAAATACAGATGACAATAGGATACGTCTATATTTTCTCCTATGAAGAGACCCATAAATGATAAAAGCCGGCGTACAGAAAAACAAGGAATTTCCTGATGATAAATACAGTTATGTCAGTGACATCCAGCAGGGCGGCGATGTCCGGGATTCTTCTTCTCACAGGCCAAACACTTTAGGATCCACAGAGGATTTCAGCAGCTCATTCCCGGCTCCGACAAACCGATCCAGAGAGGAACCTGGGAAAACAGGAAACATTCCGGGGTTATATCCGTGACTGGCGATAGATGTGTTACACCAGACTGATCTGTCACTACAACAAGAAGATTGTAGGAGGTAAATTTGTCTTGAATCCTAATGCGGTCAAAAATTTTAATAGTTTGTAATCTGTAACTATGGAGATACATTGGTCTGCACCAGAGCTGAATACACAAAATTGAAAGAAATTTTTGAGAAAAACTTTCCTATTTCTCAAGTTTAGAAGCACGGACACAAAAACAAGTGGTCACAACTGTGGAGACCCAAAAGTTTCCCATCTGATCTATTTTGGCATTTTGTGTGCAAGTCCCACACTTTTTCCTTCCCTATGACATGGAGATGGTCCCTAAGCTCCAGGAACTCACCTGCTTTGGCCTTGATCCAGGACAAGGCTTTCCCTTCCAGTAATTCCCATTCCTCCCTCTGGTCCAGACACGATGCATGGAGCCAGATCACCGCCAGGACCGTCGCCCACACGGATGAGTCAACATTCTGGAGAGGAGGAAAATATCAATGAAAAAATGGAGAACAGACAGTCCCCGGGTTACGTACAGGACGGATTCTTTAGGTTTGTACGAATTTGTATGCAAGTTGGGAATTTGTCTATTTTTTAATTATATACAAACAAAATTTTTTTGTCTCAGTGACAATTGGATTTTCAAAATTGTGCTGTCATGGGAACAAGGATTATCAACAAAGCTTCATCACAGATGCATTAAACCGATCATTGCAGGCTGGGACTAAGAGCCTCAGAAGGCCGTGTTTGGACCCCAGGTCAGAGGAGGAGGAGAGGGGTGAGAGCTCCTGCTCCCTCTCTAGACAGACTGACAGCTGCCCAATCCGTCATGTGCTCACCGCACTGTCACCGGGAGCCAAAGACTTCTATTGTGCCTGTTATCTGGTGCGGCCGTCTGAATAGCCTGAAAGCTAAGTATCCGAGAGTCACAGGGGCAGAAAGGTCGTCTGTAACTAGGGGTCGTCTGTAAGTTGGCCGTCTGTATATTATTTAAGTTTATAAATAAACGGCTGTTATTGGGCCAGGGGAGGCTTGGAGGGTTGGGGGAAGGCGGCTGTTATTGGCCAGGGGAGGCTTGGAGGGTTGGGGGAAGTGCGGGGCTGTTATGGGCCAGGGGAGGTGAGGTTGGGGGAAGGCGGGCTGTAGCTGGCAGGGGAGGCTTGGAGGGTTGGGGAAGGCGGCTGTAGCTGGGCCAGGGAGGCTTGAGGGGTTGGGGCGGCTGGCTGGCTGCTGGGCCAGGGGAGGCTTGGAGGGTTGGGGGAAAAAAAAGGGGCAGTGTAGCGGGCCAGGGGAGGCTTGGAGGGTTGGGGGAAGGCGGCTGTTGTTGGGCCAGGGGAGGGTTGGGGGAAGGCAGCTGTTATTGGGCCAGGGGAGGCTTGGGTGAACTTTTCTGACACAGAAGAGTGTAAATTGAAGCCTATTTGAAGCCCTTTTTGACTGCATCGTGGAAGTTCAAGCTTTTTTATTTAGGTGATGGGGATTGATTGTGTTAATCTTGATCTGAGGGGAGGAGACTCGTCAGAAAAGACTTCTACAATTAGAGTCAAAATGGATATGGAAACTACAAACTGTCCAACCTGATGGGCTAAAGGAGAATTTGGGAATTTCTGCTTTTTTGTAATTTATTATGCACTTATAGGGTGTAACGCGCCTGCAGTGCTGCGTCCCCCTTGTGGATATCTTGTTGATTGTATTTTATTCATGTAATCTGTATATTATTTAGTTTTTATTCTTTTTCAGTATCGGTGACCATTGATCCTGTTGGGGAGACCATTGATTTCCTGGGAGGTCGATGCTGTGTATTTTTAGGGAAATTTCCTCTTTTGCATCCATGGGCCACAGATAGTCTTCCTAACATTTTTGCATTTTTTGTTGACTTGTTTTTTTTCTTCCATTTTTTTTTTCCAATTTTTTGCCCAATTTTCCCAACACATTTTCCAGGTAATCATTCACTCGTCTTCAAATAACATTCTCTCACAGTTTTATATAAATTTTTTAATCACTGCATCATTTTGTTTTAATTCCTCAACTTTTTTGTATTTATTCTTTTTCCTCTTGTCCCCGCCCCCGTCATTAACACTCAGACACTCACATGCACTTATTGGGGCAGATTTACTTACCCGGCCCATTCGCGATCCAGCGGCGCGTTCTCTGCGCTGTATTCGGGTCCGGCCGGGATTTAATAAGGCAGTTCCTCCGCCGTCCACCAGGTGGCGCTGCTGCGCTGAAAAGCATCTGAACGCGCCGGAATACACCGAGCCGGGCTGAGTGAAGGTAAGCGCGTCCCGAGCGACACATTTTCCATTCTTAAATGCGGCGGTTTTTCCGAATACGTCGGGTTTTCGTTCGGCCACGGGGCAATTCAGGTACAATCGCCGCAAATCGGAAATATTCGGGTAACACGTAGGGAAAACGCGAATCGGGCCCTTAGTAAATGACCCCCACTGTTTTTGTAATTTGCCCTGATATTGTTATGCACTCACCAGTACCTTAAAAGAGTTTGCGCCAGTTTTCTGACTTTGCACTGACAACAATGTGCAAACTGCTGGTACATGTGTTTGGAAAGTGTCTGCGCCAGTTTTGTGTCGCGGCTGCTCTGTGTCCGACAAGAAAAAAAATGTGCACCAATAAGGGGCCATTACTGCTGCGCCACAATTCTGCAGTATGAAGAAGGGGGGACCTAAAAAAATGGTGCTTTCTGCTGGAGCAGTGCAGGGGGCGCCACATTAATGAAGATTCTGTCACACACTTCTGGCGCCCCCTGCACACTCTACAGGCAAACTGCACCCAGTACCGTTTGCACTATTTTTGATAAATGTGGCCCATTGGGGCACATTTACTTACCTGGTCCAGTCGCGATCCAACAGCGCGTTTTCTGACGAAAATTCGGGTCTTCCGGCGACTCACTAAGGTCCGTGTGCCCGATATCCAGCAGGTGCGCCGAGGTCCGCCGGAGTTCACCTGCTTCTTCCCGGTGCATGTAAGTGCTTGATCTTACGACACAAATTGGGGGTCATTTACTAAGGGCCAGATTCGCGTTTTCCCGATGTGTTACCCGAATATTTCCGATTTGCGCCAATTTTCCCTGAATTGCCCGGGGATTTTGGCGCACGCGATCGTATTGTGGCGGATCGGCGTTGGCATGCACGCGATGGAAATCGGGGGGTGTGGCCGAACGAAAACCCGATGGATTCGGAAAAACCGCCGCATTTAAAAACAAAAAAGTGTCGCGAGACTCGTGCTTACCTTGACCAGGAATAGGCCGATGAACTTCAGGGCATTCCGGCGGGCCTCGGGGAACTTCAGCGCAGCAGCGCCACCTGGTGGACGTCGGAGGAACTACCTTAGTGAATCCCGGCCGGACCCGAATCCACCGCAGAGAACGCGCCGCTGGATCGCGAATGGGCCAGGTAAGTAAATCTGCCCCATTATTTTTTAAATTCCGCGTTTTTTCCGAATCCGTCAGGTTGTCCGATGGCCACGGCCCCCGATTTCTGTTGCTTGAAAGCCGGCGCTGATGCGCCAAAATCTCAGGACAATTCTGGGCAAATCGGAAATCGTCGGAAAGCCCGACGAAAGTGCGCGATTCGGACCCTTATTAAATGAGCCCCACTGTGTTTTCATTATGTTTATTAGTGATCTATGCATGGACTTTGATGTGATTGGAGTTGGCCACTGGCACTTCTGGTCCTGAGGACGGTGTCCTCTGCTGCTGCAGCGCGTGGGGACAACATCTCACTGGCATCACATGATGCGCCCCATGACACGCACTGTTATCCCCCTTCATGTCTGGTGGATGCGGCGAGTGCCAGAACCTCCGGTGAAGTTACGAGGTTTCCTATTATCTCAGTCCTCTGTTCTCCTGCATTACCATTAGTTGCCCTCCCTGTGCCCGTCTACCATCGCTGACCCAGCACGGCACCACCCCATGATAATTGGCAGCCGTCTCTCCAGTACTTGTTACTTCATATAATTCACTTTTTTGTTACCTACCATCAGAAATCTACTTATTGAGGGAGATCTGATGGTTGGGGCACATGAATCAAACTTTTGGTTTAGTTTTTGAGACTTTCCATGGCGTTTGTGCTCATTAGCAATTTTTTTTTTTTTTGCACCTATGACAGTCTCCCTTTGAAGTTGGCCATTGTCTAGTTTTCTGCAGTGTTCCCTGAGTTATCACCTGAATCCAGGACCAGATGTGATACAACTGACCGGCAGAAAAGCCAAGAAAAGTCCCAAAAAACAGATGGACAAGGTGTGAGTTGGAACTCATGTGCCTCTATATCCAGCTCATGTGCCAAGTATTGGCAGAGGCTACTGGGGCGGGGAGTAGCCTTTGCTCCCACTGCCAGGAGAGGCTAGTACACGCCCCGTAGACTCTGCCGATAATTAGCATATTAGTAAGATAAAGTCTAGGTTAGTGGAGGGTGTATTTAAGGATTAGGTAAAAATAGTTTAGGGCTAAGACTGGATTCACACGACCGGTGCCCGCCGTACCGTAGCACGGCGGGCACACGGCAGTGCGCGGGGAGAGGAGGAGGGGGAGAGCGCTGCTCACCCCTGCTCCTCTCCATAGTGATACATGGCGCATGGCGTTGTATGCCCTGAAAAAATAGGACATGCCGCGCGCCCATTGCCGTCTATGGGGGATTGCGGTCGTGTGAATCCAGCCTTAGTGTGTAACGAGCCACTTGCCTAATAGGTAGATTTCTGATGATAGGTTTCCTTTAACCCTTGTTGACCCTGTGTTATTATTGAGCACTTTGACACTTTCACTTTACATTGTAACAATTTTCTTGCCATTTTGTTGCCCAGCACTGAGCTTTTTCTGTCTTGTCTATTGCTATAAGGATCTTTGTAACTTGTGTTTTATACTATAATATGAAATTCAGATTTTTTGTGTTATTTGTCTACAAGTCTCAAGTTTTGTCCTTCTTTCGGTACTGGATGAACTTTATCCTAGCAGAATCTAGTGCCCTGGGAATAGCGGGAGGTCGGCTGCCCTGTACCTTGTGCTGTGACCCAGTTAGTTGTTTTGGTCTTGGGGTAATATTGGACCAGGGAGGGATCATCTCTGGGGGCATTTACGATGGAGGCCATAGCCCTTGTTATGTAACGTTTACAAAGTTTTGTGTTTTTGCCCGGACAACAATGAGAGATCATAAAAAACACAAAGAATATTCAAATAACTTAAATCATTTACTACAAAAATTTATGGATGAATTTTTTAAAAAAATATGAAACTAAAAGAGAATCTACCACCTGGGTGCAGAATTGTACCTCAAGCTCTTACATGATGATGTGTGTCCCCAGAAACATAATCCAATTTCTCTTTATCTCCTTATGGCCTAGTGAGGGGGGAAACATTCATGTAAAATTATGCAAATTAGCTCCCGGGGCACAGAAGCCCCTTCTGTCACCATATTTAGGGCGGGTGGAGGGGTGGGAGGAGGTACTGAGGTATGAATAATTAGTAGAAAATGGACACAGGAGCCCCTGAGGCTCATTTTCATACTTTTATAAGATGCTTTTCTCCAAAACTAGGCCATTACAGGATAACAAAAGAACAGATCCTGTTTCAGGCGTAGGTGTACGTGGTGTAAAATACTGGATCCTTGTGGTTGATTTCCTTTAAATAAAAATATCTAACATCCTCAAGACTGAATCGGGGGAGATTTACAAGGTCTGAAAGTGTGTAAAAATTTAGGTTTTTCTGCCTTTTTCCGACCCACAAGGCACTTTCGGTGTGACACTACAAAACCGGCAGGGGACAGGTAGTGATGGGGGGTGATTGCCCCGACCCTCCTTATTTATTATAGTCTCCACCAGAAAACCAGCAGAGACCACGCCTGCAATATCCCCCAGTCTTAATATATTCCCTTCCCCCGTCGGTCTCACCTGATCCGGATTCTTGTCCTCGATGTCCTGCTGGGATATTCCCAGTATAGAGGAGAACTCGGGGTTAAGTTTCCAGGAACCGTCGGCATTTTGTAGAGAGATGAACCTGACGAAAATGGGGATCTCCTTGGCTGGAGGTGGAGGTGGGGGTGACGGTAATATATTTGGGGCCCCAACTTTGGTTGGTAAAAGAAAAAAAAAATTATTACATTTTTTTAAGTAACAAGAATGAGAAGGTGAAGATTCCATCTATGTTACTATATATCCATAGAGCAGTATTAATACCGTGGTGATAAATATTCAGAAAGGGGGTCACATACTTTGCTGCATGTGGGAGGAGAATCCTGCCCGAGAGGGTCTAGTGATAGCAGATACATCATGAATATTGGGATCACCTTGCAGTAGTTTAATCTGATTTGTCTTTTCTTACCTTGACACACGTCTGCCATAATATCATCTAAAAGGTAAAAATAAAAAGATAATTAATTCCTAAATTGACCATAAATCTGTATTTCTGTGCCCTCCATTCTTCTTCAATGTAATATATAATTTGTCTGCACCTGTAACATCTACATTACAGGCAGTCCCTGATTTAAGGACACCCGACTTACAGGCGACCCTATCTGCCCCTGTGACCTCTGGTGACCTCTCCGCCCCTGTGACTTCTGGTGACCTCTCTACAGAAATGTAGCCCCTTTATGACAACACTCATACGTTATTCACATACTGTCCATTTCCTTCTGTGCTGAGTCCTAGGGGAAGGAGGGGGAGAGGGCGAATGTGGGTGGGGCTGGCTTGCAACCCCCTCATATTGTGGCCTCCCTGATATTGTGCCCCACCACAGCTCCCCCTTATATTATGCCCTCAGCAGCTCTCCCCTATATCACGCAAAGATGGTTGGGAGGTATAAATGGAGAGGTAGCGCATGTGTATATGTGTCGCTGTATTCAGATGGTACAAGCGACGCCCATTATCATTATTGATTTCGATCCAGTGGTCACTAGAGGCTTAGAGACTAAATGTCAGCTCTGGCTCTAGGCTTCACTACACCCCCTATCATTCCTCATCTCCCAGTGATACTACAACCCCCGTGATCCCTCATCTCCCAGTGATACTACACCTCCCATGATCCCTCATCTCCCAGTGATACTACACCTCCCATGATCCCTCATCTTGTGCTTGTGAACAGGGGGCAGAGCCAATGTGCTAAGTGCACTGGGGGGTGGCATTGTATTGCGGTGTACATAGAGCGGGGCCATGCACTGCTGCTGTGCACAGGGGCCGAGCCAATGTTGCAGTGCACTGGAGGGGCGTGTGACCATGGTATTGATGTGTGTCCACTATAGGCGGGCCATGCATGCTGCTTGTGCAATGGGGGGAGAGCCATGCTGCTAGTGCATGGGCGGTGCGTGACCATTGTATTGTGCGTTGTTACTACTTAGAGGCGGGGCCAGGCATTGTTGCTTGTGCACAGTGGGGGCAATGTATTACTGTGTGTCTGTATGTGTGAAGTTTACTTTTGATGAAAAAATGGTTTTAAAAGTGGTCACATCTGAGGTTTTTGGTCTGGGGCCGATGACCTCCTTAACTCTTCTTCCAGGCTATGGCACAAAAGACCCATATTACAGTGATTATTGAGGCGCTTCCCCCATGTGACGTCTCATGGGAGGGAAACGAGTGCTGTATCATGTGAAAGGGGGCACAATATGATGCACCGCGTGTCAGGGCCTGAGATAATGTAGGACCCCCGACAGAGGAACAAGGTGTAAGCGAAATTGTGAGAATATCAGGTATCAAATCCCACCTTGATATTCACTCTGCCCTCCTGAATGATGCGGGTCTCCCCTTACAGGGAACTGTCAGAGGAGTTACCCCAAGTAACCCCCAAAACAATCCGAAGGGATGAAAATGTCCCTATTTTATGTTGTAGTCTCACCATTACCAGAGAAGAGTTATTTTGCCAGAAATGAGTCACCGTTAGTGCAGAAGGGGAGTAGCCCTTGTATCAGCAATGTACAGAATTGGGCTTTAGATATTGTATAATGAAAGGATCGATCTTTCACATCGGGCTTTGGTCTTTAAGTTACAGAACCGGAGACATACGTCACACAAGGTCGGAATTGATGTTTTTCTGTGCTCACATTTCCCAACACATCTGCGGTGGCACCAAAATCCAGAGGCAATTTCAAATTTGAAAGATCATTTTGTATCCTCAAATATCACAAATTCTATTGATCTGATCTACATCAAGTTGAGCGCCTCAACTGCCTTTCTTATCTCCTTGTAGATGGCTGAGTAGATTCTTTTTTAGTTTGGGGTGACCCAGGACTATTTTCTATTGGTTCCCTCATGCTCACTATTGATGGATTCACTGTCATGGATAGCCGCGTTCAACATGCAGTTAAAACGCGTCCGAATAATGCTTCAGTTTTGCTTCGTTTTTTGATTGTTGTGATAAAAAACTTGGTATGGTGTGCTAAAGAAGAAGCTAAAGTTAAAACTTTGCGCGTCTCTAGCTCGCGCTGACGTCCGCATCAAAAAGGTGCTGAACATGGGTATCGCCATATTGGACCGTTGGGGGAGGGATGATCAGTTCCCAGAGGTCATTGGGCAAGGACCTATATAGTGTGAAGAGGCCCAGGCACAAATGGTTATAGATCAATAGCCCATTCCATGACTGCACCTAGTAGTATAGGTGGGAGAAGGTCAGAGCCCCTCGGGTTTAAAGTACCCTAAGGTCTAAAAAGTAGTGTAAAAAGGTCTGTCCCTTCCTCGATGAAGATAAACTAAAATCATTTTCTTAAAAACAGGTGGGTATCGCCGCCCCCCCTTTTGTACGATTTTAAACACATAAACCAATGTAATAAAAGGTCACCAACGTCCCCAAAATGCATGAAAAATTGTTCATGTCCCCCAAAAAAGTTACAGAGATGAAGAAGAAACTTTTTGTCCAAAAGGTTTTAATTTTTTAAAAAAAAAAATCTATTACGCCATAATAAAACTATATAAGTTTCTAAAAGTAAATTATCACAGTGAACATGTTTAAAACGAAAATGTGACTCAAAATGCATTTTTTCACCAATTTAACCACGTTTGCATTTTTTTCCCGATTCCCGGTACACGACCTGGAATAATATACATTCACTGCGAAGTAAAATTGTTGCCAGACAAATGAAAAAGTTCTTGGATTTTTTAAGAGATGGGAGTGAAAAATGACTAAAAAATGCTGTGTCACTAAGGGGTTAAGCCACTGTTGGAAATCTGCCTGCGGAGGGAGAGGGGGGGGGGTGTCACATAATCTTCCAGATACATTGACTCAGTATACGGTAATCATGATGTAAACATTGGAAGAATAAAAAATCCACATATTAATGGGTAAAGATTGTGCTGACCCTGGCATCTCACTGGCCGTTTAATGTACCTACCTGTGTATACTAAGGATGGTGAGTCCCACCGGGATCTCCTCCTTCACTCTGAAACAAAGACCTTGTCTCCTCCCTCACGCAAACATTCTAAGAAATTCGCTCTTAACTGCAGTAACATACCGTTTGCCATTATATAACCTCGTTATGTGACATTAACGGCGCCGGCACACCTCTCCTTCCAGTATGGCCCCCCGTCTCATTGCCCTGGTGTCATCATCTCTGCCCCAACATTCAAGATCCGAACCTTCACGATTTCCTGTAGATCCCCATAGACTAGAAAACTTACTTTCTCCGACAGCAGGAGTGTAACGGAGTAGAGAGGAGGACGCAACGGCAAACTGTTCCGACAACTCCATTCCAATGTTACTAGAGTGTGGTGAGAAGCCAGCAAAGCACACTCAACCGGCGCTCAATCAATTAGGGGAACGGGGCCACAGTTTTGTGATTGGCTTGGTGTTTTGAAACTGGGGCTGCCCCGAGCATAGTCAAACCGAAATGGCTCAAGTTAATAGGATGCCAACATCCAAAATTAAGTGATAATGGTTACATCCACCCTTAATTGATTAATCAACACCCTTCTAAGCGACCTCCTCTGAATGACGCTGACTCCCCTTAATGTTCCCTCAATTAGCCTCTCCTGTTAAAGTGTCTAATTCCATTTCTTGTAAACTCTTAATGACCCACCCCCCTTGAGTTTCCTTTGCCCCACATTAGTGCCCCCCTCATGTATTTTAAATTTTTGCCATCTTTTTTGTAAAGAAAGGACGACTCGTTACGAAAAGATCAGAACTTTTATGGTTAAGGATCCCCTATGTCGCTGCCCAATTACAGCACATAGTGTGCACCTGGGCTCAGACATCCCGTGTTCGGACCCCTTCCTCTCTGATGGCATATGTCAAACCTTGGGGCCTTTTTTTATTTGGGTACTCCGCAACCACTCTCAAATCATTGAGTACCACCAGGACAAACTTGTGAAGGTAGGTACAACGGTCCAGAGGCTAAGGATAAGGTGTTACTTACCCTGTCGGGGAAAGGGAGACCAGTCATAAAGCAGTAACATTATAGTGGGGGGGGGGGCCTGCCGACTTTCACTGGGCCCGTTAGCTTCAAGGGACGCGTGAGTACAACACCCTAAAACTCTTTAATCTGTACAGTCTGGTGGTCAGAGATGATTAAAGTCCGATCATTTGTCTTACAGGACGAGCAAAAGATGGCGTTCGCCTCGCCCGGTCCTCCATGTGCTGGTCTCATTGTTATTGGGTCAAAGTGCCCGGTGAGAAGTCGGTTGTTGTTTTTGTTTTTTTTTTTAGACAAGAATCTTCTACATCATTATTTATAAGGGGCAATTTAGAAAGAAGACCATTTGTTCTTAGTGGGACCCATTGTGTTTCAGGAGCTGCAGACTTAACTCTCATGTTTTCTCCATATTCTTTGGCTCATCCTAGTTCTCTAAGGGGATCTCGGTGTGGAGTCAAGGTGAAAGGTTTTGTGTCTGATGTGCGGCAACCCTCAAGTAACAGAATGAGGAGAGAAGGCGCGTGGAGCCATCTTTGTGTTCCAGGATGAGACGCGCGGTCTACAGCTTCGAGGCACCCTAGAGGGGAAATACCATTGTAGGATCTCCAGGAGAAGAAACAGGTGATGTTTTTTGGTTGTTGTGTGTATGTTTCTCTTTTTGAAAGTATATCAAGTCTGTAACAATGATTCGCAGTTGAGACTGGATTGAGCTCCTGCGGTTCTGGCGTTTCGCGCGGGACAACGGTCCTAACAGATATAAGGACACGTCAGGGACACAATCCAGTTTCAGGCTAATGACAAAGAAAAATGGGTCTGGGATCTACTTTACCAAGATATCTTGTGGCATCTGCGCTGTGTAGGGTAGATCCCTGGCTCACAGATCTAAAAAGGTCCTAGTTTTTAAGACGAAAGCCAGTTCAGCAGCACGATGACAGGACCTCCATAGAAGAACCAGTCCAAGGGCGGTCTTCACTCCGAGTCGTGGCTGTGGAGAGACTATATATCAGGGGTTCAAAAATCACGGCCGCGGGAAACTGGGCACGGGAAAAATTTTCGCGGCCCCAACTGGAAAAGCACCGCCGCCGTGTATTCACGGTGGCGGCCGGTTGGGTCGCGCTGCATGGAGAGGGCTCAGGGCTGAGCACTCTCCATACGGTAGTCTTGCTGCCTATTGCAGCAAAGCTTACGGTAACACCCGATTGCGGTGTTGGCCCAGACGATAGCTTGCGGCAAAGCGCCAGCAGCCTAAAAACGATAGCGGCGCATGGGCGCCGCCATCTTACCTGGGATCGCCACCCGGGGGCCCGGCAGCGATCCGTCTCCATCGTCAGCCTGGGTCTCCGTAGACCCGAGGCTATTCGTTTTAACCCTTCTACACTGTGCCGATAGCCATGGTAATGAATGAGGAGGAAAAACCCCATATAATGCCATACGTAGTATGGCAGTATATGATAGGATCGATCAGACAACACAGGGTTTAAAGTTACCATAGGGAGTCGGAAAAAAGTATAAATAAAAATAAAAACAGTTTTAAAAAAGAATAAATAAAAAAACATTAATTTCAAATCACCCCCCCCCCTTTTCCTAGAGAACTGACTAAAATAAATAAACAGTAAACTCATAACCACACAGGTATCAACGCGTCCGCAAATGCCGATCTATCAAATATGATAACGTTTTTTACAATGCGTTACCCGTTCTGGAAATAGAGCCAAAGTCGAAAAATGCACTTTTTTGCCAGTTTGAAAATATAAAAAAAGCTATAAAAAGTGAATCAAAAGGTAGTAAGTCCTAAAATGAAAATTGAAATATTGTCATTATTTCGCAAAAAATGACACCCACCCACAGCCGACACCAACGATAAAAAAGTTATTAGGCCAGAAGTTGGCAAACTCAAAAAAATGATGTTTTGTACCGGTTTTGTTTAATTTTTGTAATGTATGAAAAACATTATTAAAACCTATACAAATTGTTATTCCCATTAATCGTACCGGACCCAAAGAATTAAAGGAGACATGTCATGTGGGCGCTCGTGACAAAGACGGTAAATATCCAAGCCCACAAGAAAAATGGCACGAATGCATTTTCATTGGCATTTGGAATTTTTTCCCGCGCCGAGTACAGGCCTGGAATATTTAATACCCACTATGAAGCTTGCATTTGTCGCAGAGTACAACAAGCTCCTCACACGCTCCTTTCCGTGCTAAAAACCAAAAACGTTATCATTTTTGACCGGTGCGGGGCGTGCCGTGACCATGGATTTTTTTTTTTGACATGAAAAAACCGGAACGGCCGTAACAGGTTAACCCCTTCCTACGGTACTGAAAAAAGATGAAGTCGCGCTTGAACGATCTCTTCGATGGGAGGACACGGGGAGGGCAAGACCGGGGGGGGGGAGGGATGTAGGTCCTGGGGCAGTGCGGTAGGGAGCTGGGGACCGCTAGGTGATCAGGACGCGTTCATAGAGAAACACGTCTCCAGCTCGGGGCTTTCCTTGCACTGGGGACGCCGTGGTGACATGGAATTGAATAATGATATTGTGTAAGCGCATTTTGTGTGGAAAAACCTTGAGGGCCCCAGCCTTACCAGAATCTACTCCAGCGGCCCCAGGTAAATTGAGTTTGGACCCGACTATATATCCTAAGACACCGCCGTGCTTTACCAAAAAAGCTATTTGTGCAGAAACTGAATAAGCAGGATGCTGAGTTATTCTGCGTTAATCATAAAATTTCCAATGATACACCCGCAAGGGAGGTTTTATGTGTTGTCTCTCTCTTTCCTTAGGCTCGTGAGACCTAGATGAAAGCATCAGCCAGGCAGCAGGCTTCCTCTGGAGGAAGATGAGCGCTCTGCGGCGTTTTCAGCTGTCCTGTTGGGACCTGCCCAGGGAGGAGGCCCGAAGTCACCTTAAAATACGTGCGGGAAGCTTCCCAATCGAGGCAGACGGAGCCGTACCGTTCGTGCTTCTGCTTGTCCTCCCACACCAGATACACCCGGAGGTAACCACCATCCCATACGGCTAATATCAGAGATCATCTTCCAGGTTTCTTCTAGAATAATCCTAATGCTTATCATCACACACATTCACAAACCTATGTTTGACACCTGCTACATACATGTCCTAAGGAGGGTGATGGAAGTGTAGTAGAAGCATGACGATGATTGATTGATGATGGATGAATGCTAGAATGTACAATCATGCAACATTAACTTGCAAAATCAAGAAGGATGAGTTGTGGAATTTTATGGAAATGCTAAATGCAAATAATGAAAAAATATGGAAACAAAAATTCAAGGCATCTTGATTTATGTGGTATCAAGATGAAACCCGTGTCCCGCAATTGTTGTCCCTACAGGCCCTTGGCGAACGCTACCATTGAGGCTATTCCGGGGGTCTCGAGGAATGTTTTTTGGGGCTTGTCATCGGGCCGGGCACAGCAGGGTATACATGGGCAAAGTGCCCGAGCTGCTGGGGGGCCGCAATAAGGCTTTATAATAAGGGGGGGGGGGGGCGTTTATATAATAATCATTTGGTAGGGGGCGGCTTATTATAAAATAATCATGAAAGGGGTTGATATGATAAAACTGGAACAGAAGATGTTTTAGTTTCTGAATTTTTGTTAAGGCAAAGGGACCTACTGAGGGGTCTGTCGCCCAGGGGCCTTATTGACCCCTGGAACCGACACTGTTGTCAATAACAAGATCGTCTATTGGGGATTCATCTGTGATTACAGATAAATCATGTTCCAAATGTGTCGATAGTAGACCAGTCCGGAGACCGCTCGGTCCTTGTCGATATTGGGCCACAAAGTGAGGTCATAGTAGCACAAAACTACACATGATCTGGCATTTTCAGTTGAAAACAGACTTAGAAAATTTTTTTGGCCCAAATCGGTGGGAGGCTACGTCAACTCGGACCAATGTGTTGCACAAAAGTACAACGGGAAAAAAAAAACATTTAGTCTGTAGGCAATGCGCCGTATCTCCTATGGGAGAGGGGTCAACACCTCTCTGCTGAGCTCGAAGGTTGCTCATCGGGCTACTGGCTGGGCATGAACACGTCGCTTCGATTGTGTGGGTAGAGTAACGCGGCTTAACCCAAGGTCTTGCTTGAAGAAAACTCTAAAAGGATCTGATACTCAAGGGCCGTGATAGGCGGGAAAAACTGTACCGTTTGGGGGGACTTGGAGTTCAATCAATGGACCAGCACCGGCCCCAAAATATATAATTATTGGTACAGTTTGATCAATTGCTGAATAAATTTTATAGGATTTTGTGGAAAATTTTAAACTGTCAGGGCATCTCCTGGTTACCCACATATGCTCTTCCACCCAAATCCCTGAATTAGGAGTGGTGTGATGGCCAAAGTGAGACCCTCTGAATAGACCTCCATTCCCTCTTATTGATGTCCGCTCTATAACAAGAAAGAATAGAGACATGGAGTGAGGTCAGGAGAACCCTTTGTGAGGTCAGTGGAAGATTGCCATGATTGATTAGTACCAATGTTCAAGGAGTCGAGTATTAACATGTATACAATTCCTTTATGGAATAAGGATTGTAAACCATAACACACATTCTGTTATATCAGGTGGATTTACTCCTCTTTAGTCATACCCATGTCGACCATTCCGGTAAGGCCAGGCACCGCCCCTGGTGCCTATAGGAGAAATCCCGTACGCGCTTGAGTCTAGAGCGTCACTTCAAGTCTGCACACGGCATCGCCAAGATAGTATCAAACTGTTAATCAGCCGGTGTAGTTACACGACCGGGACAAGACCGCTGCCAAAGGTGAGGCGGGTCAGGTGGTAATGTAGAGATGGTGGAGAACGTGCAGAATGAAGTCCTCAACCCAGGTGCCTGGTGATGATCCTGGTTTGCATGTAAATCTACGCACTGTCAGTAGTCATTGGGTGTCATTTCTAAGGGCCGATTCGCGTTTACGACGTGTACCGATATTTCCGATTCGCACTTCCACCTGGCGTGGCCGAACAAAAACCGCGAGATTTCGGAAAAACGCCCCGCATTTCAAAAAAAGAAACCGTGTCGCAAGAGTGCACTTACCTTCATAGGAATAGGCCGGTATGTACTTGAGGCGATTCAATGCTCTTCAGCGATACGCAGCGCCCCCTGGTGGCGTGGAGGATACCGGCCGGACCCGAATCCACCGCATGAGAACGCGCGCTGGATCGCAAGGACCAGGGGTAAGTAACTCTGACCCATATGTCAGCAATGTTATGATGGGGCAAAATGGAGATGTGTTACATGAATATCCTAGAGCATTATTGTTGCTTTTTTTAAACGTTAATGAGCATAAAATGTCTGAGAGGTGCTTTCACATAGAAAGATGACTTATTTATGTTCCAGAGTCATCGTAGTAGTAGTACTTGTGTTTTCTGTAAAATTTCCCAAGGTATCGCTGGCGGAGGGACACAAGTTCCAGCGGAAGTGGAGCCCTCGGCCTATTACAACGAGCCGAACAAACCAAGTGTGAAGGTGGAGGCCGCAGTAGTCCGCAGTAGTATCTTCTGGTGCCGCCACCGGAACCAACCATAGTAACTCGTATTTTATAGCGGCAAACCTTGTCCTTTTCACCGTCCCTCAAGGGATATTTAGGCTTGTTAGAGGAATATTTGATGTAAAACTTTTGGAAATATCTTTTGTTTGTTTGAATATTAAAACGATTTGGCTCAAGTCAATCATGAAATAGGTATATAGATTAGTACAAAACGCAGCCGTTCTCTACCAGTGATGCCACAAACGTTACTGGGAAGAACTTGTCTAACATTTGGTCCATGGGGAAGAGTTGGAGACGTTTTGACTAGAGAGAAGTTCTGACGTTGATGTAATGTCCTCGATATTACAAATTTACAAAATCAAATTTCATAAAATTTGATTTTAACGAGAAGCCGAGTAAAAAGGTTTATCTCTTTAAGTCTAAATGCAATTGATTTAACAAGGGTTTAGATGGATAATCTGGTGTATTAATAGGGCAATATTAGAGGCTGGCCATAGATCATTAGAGGGACAGGTCAAAAATGACAACTGATTTCATTAACTTTGAATGTAACTTTCCCTGCAGAGGCGCTGTAGGTCGCTGGTACTAATTAATAAGTCTCCTCAGAAATTACCACGATCAAGTTACCGTTGACAGAACCGGGATCCTGCGGACAGATTAATTACAAAGGATTTTCTATAAGTACTAAATATTGAAGCATAAAACTATATTCTAAAGTGTTCCGTCAGGGTTTACTGTGTTGTGTTCTATGTTCACGACTCATTTATTATGCTATTTTTTCTTCTTTTGATCTTTGAGCATGAATCCATCGCATGTGAACTTCTATTCCCAGTTTCCCATTGCGCAGAACCAGACCAGCTGTGGAGAGTTTATCTGTGGTGGACCCGGTCCGGGAGTTGGAGTGGAAAATGTATTACGAACCAAATGCCCCGCAGCGTATAGACTGCGCTAAGGTCCGTGATTCCAGGGGGCCCGGGAATAAATCACTGGGGTGGAAGGAGACGTGACAGATGTATTTTGTTGATCCCGTTTTATCTCTGTTATCCCAGGAGACCTGGTTCCTTCGTGAAGAGTTTGCCTCTTGGCTGTACTTGAATCTCTTGGATTTGGTTCCGATTTTGAGTTTTCTCCGGCGTTAATATTTAGCTTCTTTTCCTTTTGTAACCCACATTTGCATTATAATATTTTTTGGAGAAGCACCTGGTTTCAATAGCCAATGGACTATAACTGTCTAATCCTTTATTTCATCCTCCCAGGGAGATAAGGGGTAATACACAACAATCTATGGAGAAGCCATCACCCCAAGGTCAACGAGATGAAAGCGACTTGGAGGACCGAAATTTGGCGGACCTTTAAAAAAAATCTATGATAACTGCGGGGATACCAGACCACCCAAGATAGGAAGATTCCTAATGGGAAGTGCCAAGGCTGGAAACTATCTAAACAGGGACGACTTTCAGACTTGATCTCCAAGAAGAACCATTATGGGGTGCTTCTCCCAATATGGCACATGATTGTCACACAGTAACGATTTTGTGGTATAGATGGGGCCTGATATTAGACAGTGTAAGATGCTTACCGACGTCATCTGCTGCCTGCGGCGAGATATAGAACGCCGCCTCCCTACCCAATCCAAAGTAATGTAATCAGATTTTTTTTTTTAGAAGTGTGTATCCATGCAGTGGCTCATGCTATACAGACATTCAGTCTGAAGAGACACTATTTTTAAGTGCCCAAGTCCTCTTTAATATGAGAAAAACTGCTCCCTGATTGCTGCCCCCCATCTTACTGCTAGGTGGTGATGCTGAGCAAGTTGGCTCAACTATCTCCATGTGGTGCACCCCTGCTGTTTTACTGTATAACCAAATGGGGGGGCATTATTTTTTTTACACCAAGCCCAATAAAGACCTCCCAACAGTCCAGATCTGGGGGAGACAGTCCAGCTTTTAGGCTCTGTCCTGCCCCCAGCATCCTCAAGACACAACCAAATGCTGGTTAGCGAAAATAGCAGGGTGGAGCTGTGGGGGGGGCATTGGCATATTAGAGGGGGAGAAAACAGAGGGGGGGGGTTTTAATATGGGGGGGCTGGGCACAATAAAAAACATTCAGAGGGGTACAAGTGTGAGGGGGAGATGGAGGGCTATACGGGGGGATTTATATGTGTGTAAGAGAGTCCTCTTATCACAATGTGAAAGTCCTCTCTCTCCTCTGTTATAGATTTGTAAAAAGTGATCTAAAATTGCTGAAAAGTTTATACTTGGATTAGGTTCTTTTTAAAGCTTTTTCTCTTCACCGGATGGAGAAGTCCGGAAACACAAAAATTGATGTGAAGTGGCGAGAAAAGAAATGTATATCACGGTAACATCACTGATACTTGGGTAATCTATTCCTAACACATTGATCCACAAGTATATTAAAGTACATCTTGTCTTGTGACTCCAAATAAATAAAAAAAAAAAACGTGTGGGAACAAGGCGTTTCATATTGGCATCCGCTCTATTCCCTATGTATACAAAGAGGAGCAGGAAATATCCAAATATGTTTTCAGTGTTAATGGAAATTTTTTTTCCTTTTGGCCTCGTAACCACCACGTATGAGTAAAGAAGCCTAATAGATGATGTGGGATTAAGCCAAACAGTCCATCTGTTCCGAAAGATCACGACTCCCAACTGGTAGACACGATCTCTGACCTGTTGGGTCCAACATCATGATATTAGGCTTTTGTAGGGGGTTTTTTTTTTCCCATTTTTGAGGGGTGGGGGTGTGAAGGGGGACTGCCTTCAATGGTAACAAAAGGAGCATTGGTTTCCATTTTCCCACCTTGCAAAAACTTATTACATTATTTCCAGAAATTCCCCTAGTGGAGCAATCAAGGACTTTACGTCTCTTACACGCTTACTTGTGTGAATTTTTTACCTCCCTGACCTTACTACGAAAGTGGCAGCTCATGGGTTTCCGGCACGAAACATCTCCCAAGGTTCAACCAGGACATCTGCGGTGTATTTCGGGTACCTTGTTGGAAGTAAACACAAAGTAGACAATGAATGTGTGAAAACACATTAAAATAAAACCATCACTTAATCTGTTGATCACTCACTCGGAAGATGCCCATCAGTCCTCTACACCAACTACACATTGTACATCATCGGCAGAACTATTGCCGATCATTTCGTCATGATGATGATTTCTAACTTGCATCTTTGTGGGGTGTATTCATGATCTGTTTCCAAAACATCCTGTACCTGCATGTAAAACTCATGATCAGTGAACGTTCTTTGAAGGTTGGAAGTGATTGCAGGTAAGACTAGAGAATTGTGATTATAACACGTAACTTCATTTTCTGGGTGTGCAGATGCTTCACATTTGGGATCGGTTTGAAGGCGCTCCACGTCCCTATTAAGAGGCCGAGCCGGGAAGGGGAGCGGACTATGTGAGTTCATATCCGGAAAGACAGAATGCAGACCCAAGGGAGCGCTGAGACTTATAGTTGCTATGATTAACGAGTCTGGTCCCATCGAGTGGTTCTGTATCTCCGTTTACATAAAGCCATTTGATTTCGTAACCTGCTGGTAAATGATTTAGAGTACAGAAACCCAGATATTCAAAAAATAACTTCCAATTTTTATTTCATATTAGGTCTCGGCTTGAAATGTTCCTTAAGCCCACCGTGAAGAACGTGTCATTGATGGTCTCTTCCTCCGGCATGGAAGCCCATTGTCCTGTCTTCTTAAAGTCCCCACGCCATCTTCCAGGGTCCAGAGGAGGGTCCATTGGTTACGCTCAGCTGAAAGGAAAGGTAGGTCATATGGGTCCAATGGGGGAGATTTATCAGGCTTTACAACATAAACTTTGATTTATTTTCCCTCCTTCACCACCTCCGCACGAGTGGGGTGCGGACAATGGAAGTCGACTGACGTGGGGTTCCTGCTCGTGCTGAGTCGTCTGTCGTCCCAACAGATCATAGCCAACAATTCTGACCCAGGGCCTGTCTGGTGTCCAATTTGCCCCATCAGCATATCAGATATAACGAGGCTGGAGCCAGAAGGGTGGGGGCCACATCAAGACTGACGTCCCAAGAGTTGGACCAAAGACCAAACTCTAAAGCCCGCAAGGATATACATAGGGGGAGGGCATGCCTGCGAATCTCATGTTGAGAGATGACCTTCGTGACTCAATACTCTGTCTCTGCCCCTTGTGGGTGAAGGGGGTTGTAAAAACTAAGCCTCGTCTTACACTTTTATTGACCAGACTACAACACATGATACATGAATTTCATTCTCATAGCAAGTTATTAAGTTTCACATGCAATCCTCAGGTGGAGACTGACGGGAGTGGGAGGGTTGCTTCAGTACAAACCTTAAGCAGGACCCTAATTAAAGAAACTCCATTCGGTTTCCTCTCAAGTTGAGAAAGTTGAAAGGTAAGTCCAGGACAATCCCCTGGTAACAGAAGGAGTTCCATTGTCCAACATTGAAGCTCCTAATAGTTTGTTTACTTGTGGCCAGTATTTTGGAACGTTCTAAGCCATGTCCTACGGAAACCTCCTTTGATAATAAAATAGGGATATCGGATGAGGGGGCAGAGAAAGTTGAGGAACACATGATTGTTCAATCAGACTACACGATGAGTTTATTCGTTGTCTGTAACAATGGAGATTAAAAACAGTGGTGAAAAATAGGGAAACGTTCATTACCGATCTTACAACTGACCTGCCTGGGATATAAATATATGAATATACACGGGGAGGGAAATTGAACTGTTCCTCCATTCAGTCTTCACTCAGACCACCTCCAAAGATGGCCGCCACTACTTGATCTCTCGACCGGAACGTGGAAAGGATCGGAAAGTCTGAGCGAGGTGTGAAGAAGCGAAATTCCTGGAGACCCAGTATACAGTCCGGAGTAATCTCCCTCGCCACGGCCTTTGCGCTGTTCTGTTAATAAGGACACCCAAGACCGTAAGTGGAAGTCCTCCACTGCGGAGAGACCATACCGCTCCAGTGTAATAACTTGTACTTTATTCTTTTCAACAAAGGTTGGATAGTAATTGAAATTATAAACATGAATAATAAGTTGCGGACAACATTTATTACGCGTTTATAATGGCTCCTGTAAGGACAACTGGCCAAAGCCGTGCACATGTAAGAAATCCGCCACATCAGCGTTATCGGACATGGAAGCCATCAGCAGTGTTCAGCATGTGATTACTGCAGACGAGCTGGATAGGGATATTATGTATTTGTAGAGCAGGATCACGAGAAGGGCTGGATTCTAACTATTCTACTACCTCGAAGTGAAAAAATAAAATGGCACCCCATACCCCCCATTAAATATAAAATCATATAAAAAGGAAATGAGAAGACAGATAAATAAAATCTGCAATATCTGATGAGTATACAATGCCAGACATGGACCTGCAAAAATATACCAGCAAGTACTAATCGGCAGCACTTGAATATATACCATCAATGAATATACACATACAATATATAGCAGCAATTAATGTACAGGCTGCCAGGGAAGCGTAGACATCACTTGTGTATCTCGGAAGCTGGCAGTACTTCTCTCTCTCTCTGTTGCTCCCTTCTCTTCATCTCGTGGAATCCTCCCATGTGTCAGTTACAGACGACAAAAACTAGGGACTTTCCAGCCCATTTATTGTGCTGAATTCGCCTCCCGGTGTCTTTGGCTTTGCAGCACTTCTCCACCACTGCGCCCATGAAAATAACACGTCACTGACAGAATAGTGTTCTCGGAGAGAACAAACTATGTTTCCACCGAGCTCCTAAATAATATTATACCTCTCAACTACCGACAAAATGTGTCCCGGATATTCAAATAATAACAATGACCCACTGAAAAATTCATTATATAGATTCCTTAAAATTTTTTACTAAGCTATTAATAGGATGGGCGCATTTAACTATGATTGGCAGGTGGTCAGCATCTGCATTTATTTATAAGGCTACTAAAATATTCACACCACCAACAAACACTTGAATGAAATGAAATCACGTGAAACACATGAATATAGCGACGACTAACAATGTCCAAGGTATATTGAAGCCTCTCGTACTAGATGTGATACTCAACTGAAGTCCTATTTCAAGCTAATTCCAGGTTCTTTTTTGTATTACTCAGTAACTAGGAATCCAATGGCTTGGCCCTGTAGTATGCCCGCAGGCCAAACACAATGCGTTAATGCAGAAGCACACAGGAACTCACGTTCGGTGTGTGAATGAAATTACATGCATAGTGGTATATGGCGCACCGTCATGCAGAGGGTGGAGTCCTGGACTGTGGCCACAGCGCTGTTACAGTGGGAACCCAACGTAGTATAATAAAAAAAAAAAAAGAATGCCCCCCCAAACCAAAAAAAAAAAAATTCCTTTCACACCATGGATTTCAGATTTCTTCACATCTTACGTTATGTAAAACAGATCAGAAACTGGAGTGTGTAACTACAGACAGTCAGCAGAACGGGATTAGGTCTTTTGTGAACAAGCTAGCCTCAAATGTACGTGTCTCGCAAACACGACCGGCCAGAAAGAGCCGAGCATCCCCTCAACTGCCAGCCAATGGCTCACTAGGCGTCACCCGCTCCATTTAAGCGAACACCTGTATATCAGGTGCTGGTGTCAACTGTCCTGATATCCCCTCTACCTGTTGGAGCAGCTCACAAGGTCCCTCCCAAGCCGGTTGATCTTATAGCTTATTCATTTAACATTATTCATTGTAACCATCACGTAAGTTTTGTATCACTGGTAATGTAGGACTGGTCACATGGTCAGAGCTGCAGTGGATGTCACAGCAACCCCTGTTCCACACCCCCTACCCTCTCCTCCCCTGCTCAGTCTGTGGTGTAATTGCATCATAATAAAGCATGCTATGTGTGTGCTGTCCTGATGACATACTGCGCAACCTACCTAATACACACGTGAGAGAGACACACGGACCTCACTAAGCTCTGACTTTCTGAACACGTGCGCGACAATGCACGTGAAGTGTCTGCATGATACTCCTACTACACACACAACCATGCACACACAGGTCTATAGCCGGGGCGTGCGTTGCCACCTGACAGCCACCATAACGGCACATCAATTATACAGACCTCAGCGAATCATTTATACAGTGCTGTCAGTCATATAGGGGGTGTGGCAATGTGTTTGCCTACCACTTATGTAATAAGTGGAAGCTTGTAAGCTTATGATCTAATGGCTACATTGGCACCTTCACAGCACAGTCAATTTGCAAAAACAGACTTATGGACCTCATTGCTTAGGTTCTGGGCATGTAGAGGGACATGAAGGGATAGAGGCAATGCATTTCTACCAAACTAATGGCAGTTTATGAAAATATATTTGTTTAGGGGGGTTATTTGCACTGACGGTGTTCTCTTTAACCTCTGATGCTAATGTTGGGTTAAAAGTGAGTGGGTGATGTTAGGGTGAGTGACTGACCGGCCTACAGCTTTAATAGGGAGCCGGTCAGGAGCCGGAAGAGCAGAGCCTAATGAGCCGGATCACTAAGAAGAGCCGTAATTCCCATCACTAGTGCCCAGGGCAGGCAGATCTCCAGCAATTCCAGGAATTCTTTTGAATAGTAGAATTTCCATTTCCATTATGGGGTTCAAGACCAGGAATAACCTTTTTATATGTCGATGTATTATATAGACTTTCGGGACATGTTTATATTTATATATATATATACTTTTATATAAGTTCTAGAAAAGGGGTGGTGATTTGACTCATTGGGGCAGATTTACTTACCCGGTCCGTTCGCGATCCAGCGGCGCGTTCTCTGCGGTGTGGGATTTCGGGCGGCGGGACCGGGAATCTTAAGGCAGTCTGCGTGAAGAGCATCGGAACGCACTCAAATACACCGGCCTGTCCTGGATGAAGGTAAGTGCAAGCTCCACAACACTTTGGGTTTTTTTAAATGCGGCGGTTTTTTGAAATCCATCGGGTTTTCGTTCAACCACGTGCATGCCGGTGCCGATGCGCCAAAATCTGATCGTGTGCGCCAGAAACCTGGGGCAATTCAGGGAAAATCGGCGCAAATCGGAAATATTCGGGTAACACATCGGGAAACCGCGGATCGGGCCCTTAGTAAATGACCCCCATTATTATTTATTTTTTTACTATTTTTTTTTTTTTTTAGGGGATTTTGACCCTAGGGAGTCTGATTGCTTCTACTCTATATACAACAATATTACTTTATAGCAGCAAATGGAGAATTAGCTATAGATCTGTGAAAGTGTGCCGCGGAACCTGAAGGCAGGTCGTTAAGGGGTTAAAGGATACAAAAGGCGGGACTTTTATCGGTGGTAAAAGGTCACCTTTAAATGGGTGTTTCCTACCAATATAACTGATAAGTGGGGGAGGGGCCGTTGCTGGGACTTCCACTAATCACAAGAATCAGTAGGGTAGCTCCTCTTAAAGGTGCAGAGAGGTTGAGTTATTAAAGATGGTAAAAGGGGTCGTCCACTTTCAGCAAATAATTGGTATTGTTTGTGTAAGGAAAATTTTTCCGATATATTTCCTGTATCCGTTCCTCCGTTTTCTCGATCCCCGCCTCCTGTCATCCGATAGTTTCAGTGTTTACTTCCTGTGGATAATATATGTTTTATTTCATTATTTTTTCTTTCCTTTCCAGTGGCCTGTCCCCGACCAGGTAACATAACGTCTTATATTATGGATATTAGAGGGAAAAAAAACTGAAAAATAATGAAAAAATACTTGTACCATGTGATGTCATAATAATCTTTATTACTATGGCGCCATCATAGGGGACGTATATAATATTACATTACAGAGTACAAACATATGGACCATAGGAGGAGGGCAATAATACACAAGAGATACGTTCTAGATGATGGTGGTGACACAAGAGCTTACAGTCCATGAGTGAGGAGGTGACACAAGAGCTTACCGTCTATGAGGATGGGGGGGCACAGAGCTCAGTCTATGAGGAGGGGGGGGACACAGAGCTTACAGTCTATGAGGATGAGGGAGGTGACACAAGAGCTTACCGTCTATGAGGATGAGGGAGGGGGTTGACCACAAGAGCTTACAGTATATGAGGATGGAGGAGGGGTGACAACAAGAGCTTACAGTCTATGAGGATGAGGGGGTGGTGACACAAGAGCTACAGTCTATGAGGATGAGGACGTGACACAAGAGCTTACAGTCTATGAGGTGATGGGGGTGACACAAGAGCTTACAAGACTATGAGGTGAGGGGGTGGGGGGGGGTGACCACAAGAGCTTACAGTTATGATGGATGAGGGGGTGACACAAGAGCTTACAGGCTATGAGGATGAGGGGGGACACAAGAGCTTACAGTCTATGGGATGAGGGGGTGACACAAGAGACTTACGTCTATGAGGATGAGGGGGGGGACACAAGAGCTTAACAGTCTAGAGGATGAGGGAGGACACAAGAGCTTACAGTCTATGGGATGAGGGGGGGTGACACAAGAGCTTACAGTCTATGAGGATGAGGGGGTGACACAGAGCTTACAGTCTATGGGGATGAGGGGCACACAAGGCTTACAGTTATGAGGATGAGGGGTACACAGAGCTTACAGTCTATGAGGTGAGGTGAGGGGACACAAGAGCTACAGTCTAGAGGATGAGGGGGACAGAGCTTACGTGTATGAGAGGGGGGGAACACAAGAAGCTTACAGGCTATGAGGAGGAGGGGGGGACACAAGAGTTACAGTCTATGAGATTGAGGAGGTGAAGACACAAGAGCTTACCAGTCTATGAGGAAGAGGGGGGATACAGAGCTTACAGTCTATGAGGATGAGGGGGGTACACACGAGCTTACAGTCTATGAGGATGAGGGGTGACACAAGAGCTTACCGTCTATGAGGATGAGGAGGTGAAACAAGAGCTTACAAAGGCTAGAGAGATGAGGAGGGTGTGACACAAGAAGGTTACAGTCTATGAGGATGAGGGGGTTGACAACAAGGCTACAGTCTATGAGGATGAAAGGGGAGATGACACAAGAGCTTACAGTCTATGAGGATGAGGTGGTGATACAAGAGCTTACAGTCTATGAGATGACGGGTGGTGACACAAGAGCTTAACAGTTATGAGGATGAAGGGGGGTGACACAAGAGCTTACAGTCTATGAGGATGAGGGGTGGTGACACAAGAGCTTTACCAGTCTATGAGGATGCGGAGGGTGACACAAGAGCTTACGGTAGTATGAGCAGTGAGTGAGGGGTGACAAAGAGCTTACAGTCTATGAGGATAGTGAGGGGGGTGACACAAGAGCTTACAGTTATGAGGATGAGGAGGTGACCAAGAGGGGGTGACACAAGAGCTTACGGTCCTGAGGAGAGGCAGGGGTGCACAAGAGCTTACAGTCTATGAGATGGGGGGTGACACAAAGGCTTACAGTCTATGAGGATGAGGGGTGGTGGGGGTGACACAAGAGCTTAGCTATGACAGTCTATGAGGATGGGGGGGGTGACACAAGAGCTTACAGTCTATGAGGTGAGGATGGGTGACACAAGAGCTTACGTCTATGAGGGATGGGGAGGTGACAAGTATATGAGGATGAGGGGTCCTACCAGAGCTAAGTACTATGACGGATGAGGGGGACACGTCTATTGAGGAGAGGGGTGTTGACACAAGAAGCTTACAGTCTATGATGATGAGGGGGTACAAGAGCTTACAGTCTATGGGATGAGGGGGTGGACACAAGACGACTTACAGTCTATGGGATGAGGGTGTGACACAAGAGCTTACAGTTATGAGGATGAGGGGTAGGTGACCACCAAGAGCTTACAGTTATGAGGGATGAGGAGGGAGGACACAGAGCTTACAGTCTAGAGGATGAGGAGGGGAACAGAGCTTACGTTATGAGGATGAGGAGGTGACAAAGAGCTTACAGTTATGAGGATGAGGGAGTGCCCACACAAGAGTTTCGGTCTATGAGGATGAGGAGGAAACAAGAGCCCACCCCAAAAAAAAAATACCAAATCAAGGACATCACGACAAAAACTATAAGCCTGAACTGGTTATGTTGCGGCCACATAATCCCTAATATTAGATCCTAGACAGATTCGAATCGTTACTTCACCACTTACCCTATAGAGATTGATAGAACATGTGGAGGGGCCAGAAATCACAAAAAAGGTCGATTTGGTAATTAGACTACTTTTATTTTTTCAACATTTCAGCTGTTTACATGGAAAGCATCGAAGGTAAGAAGAGACAAATCCATAAAATAAGATAAAACCATGCAGGGAAGAGAGAAAACTATTCATGTGTGATATCATATAGGCATGACACATCCTATGGATACTGGGAAGTATGCAAACACATTTCCAAGGTTCTGAGATTGCATTCTTAATTACTGATAGATTATACCGTTGGTGTCATGATGCTTTCAGGCCTTTTTGCCATCTGTCTTTCTTCAACTGGGAATATTTTTCCCTCTGTCATTATTTAGACATATTAACTATTATTTCGAGACATCTATGTTTGCTTTCATTCCCACTGTGGCTGTTAGGCAACATTGGTGAGAATGCCATCTCCATACATCAATGTATTACATAATATACTCCTATATTCACCTTTCTTACATTACTACAGAGTACGATGATAATTTTGACTCTAACAAACCCCCTGAGGATGTAATAATCCCCCTGTATGACGTAGCGGTTGCTCTCGTATGAACTTCTATGCAGGATGTTTACAAGGTCATTTATTTTTTATTTCTTTCTTTTTTTATTTTCAGTGGCGTGCTGCGCTCACTTTAGATTCAGGTAATTATCTTCTCTTTTTATGGGAAATTGAGGAAATGTTTTAGAGAGCAAATAATTGTTGTAACTGTGATTTATACTTAATAAATCGGGGATGAGGTAGATGTGAGGTTAGTTCAGGGGGAAGGGATCATGGGAGGTGTAGATATCATGGAGATTGTGAGGGATCATGGGGAGTTGAGTATCACTGGGAGGATGAGGGATCATGGCGTAGTTTAGTAGCACTGGAGACATTGAGTGGATCATGGGAGGTGTAGTATCACTGGGAGATGAGGGCAGGGAGTGATAGTAGTTGAGTACAATTGGGATCATGGAGGAGTCATCTGGGATATGGAGGGCCCAAAAAAATGGAAAAAGGTTTAGTCACTGGGAGATGAGGATCATTGGGAGGCTAGTATTCACTGTGAGTGAGGATCTTGGAGGTTGTAGTATCACTGGGAGATGCCAGTGATACTACACCTCCCATGATCCCTCATCTCCCAGTGATACTACACCTCCCATCCTACCTCATCTCCCAGATTTATATATAAATCACATGTTACAACAATTATTTTGCTCTAAAACATTTCCTCTAATTCCCATAAAAAGAGAAGATTAATTACCTGAATCTAAAGCTGCGCAGCACGCCACTGAAAGGTAAAGAAAGAAAATAAGAAAACATAAATGACCTTGTGATAACATCCTGCATAGAAGTTCATTACTAGAGCACCGCATACATACAGGGGGATATACATCCTCAGGGGGTTTAGAGTCCAGAATTAAGGCAAGATGAATATAGTGTATATATAGTAATACATTGCTATTGAGATTAAATTCTCCCCAGATGTTGCTAACAGTCCAAACAGAGAGAAATCAAACAATAGATGTCTAGAAATGATGTATAACAAAGCGAAAAATATTCCACATGTGAAGAAAGAAAGATGCAAAAAGACATTAAAAGTCATGACACCGGCTGAAAATTATCAGTAATTAGAAGGCAATCTCAGAACCTTGGGAAATGTTTTTGCATACTTCCCAGTATCCATAGGATGTGTCATGCATGTAGTGATATCAGCACATGAATAGATTTCTGCTTTCCTGCAATGGTTTATCTTATTTTATGGATTTGTCTCTTCTTACCTTCGATGCTTTCCATGTAAACAGCTGAAATGTGAAAAATAAAAAAGTCTAATTACCAAATCGACCTTTTTTGTGTATTTCTGGCCCCTCCACATGTTCTACATCTCTATAGGGTAAGTGGTGGAAGTAACAGATTCGGGAATCTTCTATGATCTAATATTATGGATTATGTGGCCGCAACATTAACCAGTTCAGGCTTATAGTTTTTGCGTTGATGTCCTTGATTGTGGTATTTTTTTTTTGGGGGGGGGGCTCTTGTGTCACGTCCTCATCCTCATAGACCGTAAGCTCTTGTGTCACTCCCTCATCCTCATAGACTGTAAGCTCTTGTGTCACCTCCTCATCCTCATAGACTGTAAGCTCTTGTGTCACCTCCTCATCCTCATAGACTGTAAGCTCTTGTGTCACCTCCTCATCCTCATAGACTGTAAGCTCTTGTGTCACCTCCTCATCCCATAGCGTAGCGCTTGTGTCCACCTCCCTCATCCATAGACGTAAGCTTCTTGTCACCCCTCATCTCATGGACTGTAAGCTTCTGTGTCCACCCCTCATCCTCATATATGTCGTGTGTCACCCCCTCATCCGTCATGCTGTAGCTCTTGGTCACCCCTCATCCTCATATACTTTGTGTCACCTCCCCATCCCTCATAGACCGTAAGCTCTTGTGTCCACCATCCTCATCCTCATAGACTGTAAGCTCTTGTTCAACTTCTACCCCCCATCCTCATAGACTGTAGCTCTGTGTCACCCTCCTCAATCCTCATAGACATAAGCTCTTGTGTCACCTCCGCACCACCCCCTCATCCTCATAGACTGTAAGCTTATTGTCACCCCCCATCTCTAGACTGTAAGCTCTTGTGCAAACCGCCTCTCTCGACCTAAGTCTTGTGTCACCCTCTTGGTCACCTCCTCATCCTCATAACTGTAAGCTCTTGTGTCATCCACCCCCTCACCCCTCATCCTCATAGACTGTAAGCTCTGTTGTCACCCCTCACCTCAAACTTAAGCCTCTGTGCACTCTCACCTCATAACGTAAGCTCTTGTGTCACCCTCCATCCTCATAGACTGGTAAAGCTTTGTGTCACCCCCTCATCCTCATAGACTGTAAGCTCTTGTGTCACCCCCTTCATCCTCATATACTGTTAAGCTCTTGTGTCACCACCCGCATCTCATAGACTGTAAGCTCTTGTGTCACCCCTCATCCTCATAGACTGTAAGCTCTTGTGTCACCCCATCATCCTCATAGACTGTAAGCCTTGTGTCACCCCCTCATTCCCCTCATAGACTGTAAGCTCTTGTGTCACACCCTCCTCATCTCCTAGCCTGTAAGCTCTTGTGTCACCTCCTCATCCTCATAGACGGTAAGCTCTTGTGTGCACCCCTCATCCTCATAGACTGTAAGCTCGTGTGTACCCCCCTCATCCTCATATGACTGTAAGCTCTGGTATCCCCCCTCCTTCCTCTAGATGTAAGCTCTGTTTTCACCTCCTCAATCCTCATAGACTGTAAGCTCTTGTGTCCCCCCCTCACTCCTCATAGCACTGTAGCTCCTTGTGTCCCCCCCCTCATCCTCATAACGTAAGCTCTTTTTGTCACCCCTCATCCTCTAGACTGTTAGCTCTTGTGTCCCCTCCCCCCCTCACCTCATAGACTGTAAGTGCTCTGTGTCAACCCCTCATCCTCATAACTGTAAGCTCTTGTGTCCCCTCACCCCCATAGACGTAAGCTCTGTGTCACCCCCTCATCCTCATAGACTGTAAGCTCTTGTGTCACCCCCCTCATCCGTCATAGCTGTAAGACTTTTGTGTCCTTCCCACGCATAGTCCTTGCTCCCCTCATCCTCATAGACTGTAAGCTCTTGTGTCACACCCTCATCCTCATAGACTGTAAGCTCTTGTGTCCCCCTCATCCTCATAGACTGTAAGCTCTTGTGTCCCCCTCATCCTCATAGACTGTAAGCTCTTGTGAAACACAGGACTACACAGAATCACCTGGTGACTGACCAAAAGCCCACAACTACAGAGGAAGACCTGGTCATGGACTTGAAGCCCACAACTACACAGGAGGACCTGGTCACTGACCTGAAGACCACAACTACACAGGAAGATCTGGTCGCTGACCTCAAGCTCAGATTGTACAGAACAGGGCCTGGACTCTATCTTGAAGCCCACAACTACACAAGAGAACCAGGTCAATGACCTGAAGCCCACAACTACTCAGGAGAACCTGGTCGCTGACCTGAAACACAGAACTACACAGGAGGACCTGGTCACAGACCTGAAGTCCACAACTACACAGGAGGACCTGGTCGCTGACCTCAAGCCCAAAATTACACTGGAGGACCTGGTCTCTATCTTGAAGCCCACAACTACACAGGAGGACTGGTCACTGACCTGAAGCCCACAACTACACAGGAGGACCTGGTCACTGACCTCAAGCCCAAAATTACACTGGAGGACGTAAACATTTATGTATTTGGGATATATAATTTGTATGTAGCATACTACTATACAATAACATACCTCAATATAGAAATCTTTAACTATCATTTAGTTTAGTGTCTTTTATAAAATGCTTTCAAAGCAGTTGTATGGGCCTGCAAAATGACATGTTTGTGTATATTTATAGTGAATATGAAAGGGGGGCACTGTTCTGAGCTGCATTTAGGCTCTGTGCCTAACCACATCTGGGAAACCTTTGCACAGTGGCTTATAGTATAGTCTCTAATGAGAAGATCTTTCAAAGACAGCATGACACTGAAGCTTTGCCTGTGGTCCAAGCCATAAGATTTTTCTGAATTTGTTTATGGGATTGATCTCTACACAGTTCCTGCTGATGCTCATCCCATTAACATTTGTATAAAGTAACAGCATTTAGAAAGAGTTTTATAAGTTGATACTGATGACCTATTCTCAAGATAAGAGGTCTAGACACTGCAATGATTGGCTATCCGCTGCTGCTTCTGGTGTACAGGTTAGTGCAGCTTGGCTGCCATTCAATTGTAAAAAGGCTGAGATGCCGTACCAAAACATTGGCACTGCACAGTGGATGGAGCCTTCTGCTTCTGGCTTCAGTACTAGAGGCTCCTAGAACAGAAGTTGATGGGCGGAAGGGGGTCCAGGTTTTGGACCCTTACTGATTCATCCCTCCGAACTTTTGGGCTAGAGAAAGAGCCCCTCCCCCTTTTCAGAAACTATACCCATTGTCACACCCCTTGTCCCACCCCCAAGCAGAATAATATCAACATTAATTTCCCCCACATAGTATAATGCCCCCATCCTATGGCCAACTCCATGAGGACCCATATAAAACCTCCTTATGCAACTCAACAACATATGATGCACCTCTTTAATTTTATCCTCCTTTTTCTTTTGTGGCCTTCTGTCCTCCTCCATCTCCTCTCATATTGTGGCCTCCTGTCCTCCTCCATCTCCTCTCATATTGTGGCCTCCTGTCCTCCATCTCCTCTCATATTGTGGCCTCCTGTCCTCCATCTCCTCTCATATTATGGCCTCCTGTCCTCCTCCATCTCCTCTCATATTGTGGCCTCCTGTCCTCCTCCATATCCTCTCATATTGTGGCCTCCTGTCCTTCATCTTCCCTTATATTACAGCCCCATCAATTTTAATCCTAATAAACTGCAGACAGTACTAGATATAAGGATTGGAGATCTGTGTAATCATACTTTTGTGTGTGCAGTAATTGGCAGCATAGCTGTGATAAGTGAATCTTTAATCCAGGTTTTCAGCTCATGCAAATGGTCTGGGACGGTCATTGAGTTTGAAGAGCTTTCTGCTCTTCGCAATGAACTGTTCCACAGTCCTTCCATTTTGGTTTGAATAACTGCTACAAGTATCCAACCAAATCCTAATACAGCTTCTGCTCATAGCAGAGGGAAGGGGCTGGGGTGCAGCACAGTGCAAAGGGCAGAAAGCTCTTTAGGTTGTAAGGCCCACTTGGAACCCCTGCAAGAGCTGCAGAGCTGGATTATAACTACATTTTTCATAGTCCTGTCACAACAATGTTATGGTTACACAACTCTAGGAGACAATAATCAGTGCTAGTAAGAACTGCTAGTGCTACAGAAACCCAGAGTGGGCATACAGGCAGGCCCCTACTTAAAGAGAACCCGTCAGGCAAAATAACCCCCCTAAACTAAATATATTTTCATAAACTGCCATTAGAGAGCATTGCCTCTATCCCTTCATTGTCCCTCTACATGCCTGTAAACCTAAGCAATGAGGTCCTAAAGCTGTATGCAAATGACCTGTGAAATGTCCAATGAAGCATTAGCATATTCAAGCTGTCCACTCTATTCATGAGTGGGAGGCACAGCCACACCCCCAGTGCATGACTGACAGCCTGTATAATGATTCCAGTAATGGAAATAAACAAACCTAGGCGTACATATTGTTTAAAGAGAACCCGTCATGCAAAATAACCCCCCTAAACTAAATATATTTTCATAAACTGCCATTAGAGAGCATTGCCTCTATCCCTTCATTGTCCCTCTACATGCCTGTAAACCTAAGCAATGAGGTCCTAAAGCTGTATGCAAATGACCTGTGAAATGTCCAATGAAGCATTAGCATATTCAAGCTGTCCACTCTATTCATAAGTGGGAGGCACAGCCACACCCCCAGTGCATGACTGACAGCCTGTATAATGATGTGAGGCTGTATAATGATGTGCTTCCTGGTGCTGGTGGCCACGCCCCCTGCAGCCTGTGTGTGTGTATAGGAGAGATACAGCAGCTCCAGGCAGCCATGTTACAGCAGAACATGTCAGATTCATGTGTAGCTGATGTCTGTGTCTCTCACCTGTGTATTAGGAGGATGCAGCATGTCAGCAGATGCAGCACACACACTAGCAATGCTTTACTATACATTACACACAGACATGAGCAGGGGGAGGAGAGGGGAGGGGTAACAGGGGTGACATCACTGCCTCTGACCATGTGACCAGCCTCATTTACATGATAAAAAATACGTGATTTTACAATGAATAATGTATGAAATAACTAGATAAAGGCTGGGATGGGATCCTTGTGAGCTGCTCCAACAGGTAGAGGCGACAGGACAAGTGACACAGACCTGATGACAGGTGTCCTTTAAAGGGAGCGTGGTGAGCCAGTGAGCCATTGGCTCAGTGAGGGGAGCCGGCTCTTTGTGCCGGCTCGTTTGCGAAAGACAATTTACTAGTGTACACAAAGAAACTAATCCCGTTCTGCTGCTTCTGTAGGTTACAACTTCCAGTTCTGATCTGTTACATAACGGAAGATTGAAACATCTGAAATCCAGGTGGAAAGGATTTTTTTTTTTTGGGGGGGGGCATCTTTTTTTTTTTTTTATACAGATGTTCCCACATGTAACAGGCTGGGCCACAGTCAGGACCACCCTCTGCCGGGCGCCATATAACATCATGTATGTACATTCACACCCTAAAGGAGTTCCGTTACTTACTCATTCGCATTTTTGGCGCGGGCATACTACAGGCCATAGCCATTGGCATTCCAGAGTAATACATAAAACCTGGGAAATGAAGCGTGAAATATGACTCAGTTTAGTACACACAGTACAGAGGCTTCAATAACTTGGGACATTTTAGTCGCTATATTCATGTGTTTCACGTATATTCATAGTCAAGGTGTTTGGTGGTGTGAATATTAGGCCATAAATAAATGACAGATGCTGAACCACCTCCAATCAGTTAAATGCGCCCATCCTATTAATAGCTAAAGAAAATTTAAGGAAATCTATAAAGTAATTTTTTCAGGGGGTCATTGTGTATTATTTGATATATCCTGGGACACAGTGTGGTGAGATGTGAGAGGTATATATTATTTAGGAGCTCGGTGGGAAACATAGTTGTTCTCCAGGAGACACTATGCTGTCAGTGACCGTGTTATTTTCATGGCGCAGTGTGGAGAAGTGCTGCAAAAGCCAAAGACACCAGGGAGGCGAATTCAGCAGCAATAAATCATGGCTGGAAGAAGTCATAGTTGTCGTCTGTAACTGACACATGGGAGGAGTCCACTAGGATGAAGAGAGCAGAGAAGCAACAGAGAGAGAGAGAAGGTACTGCAGCTTCAGAGATAAACAGCAAGTGATGTCTACGTCTTCCTGGCAGCCCTGTACATTAATTGCTGCTATATATGTGTATGTGTATATTCATTGATGGTATATATTCAGGTGTGCCGGATAGTAACTGCTGGTATATTTATTGCAGGTCCATTTCTGGCAGTTGTATACTCAGCAGATATGGCAGATTTATCTGCTTACATTTCTTTTTTATGATTTTATTTAATGGGGGGGATGGGGTGCCATTTTATTTTTCACTTCAGGTAGTAGAATAGTTAGAATCAGCCTTTCTCGTGATCCTGCTGCTACTAACATACATGAATATCCCATATCCAGCTCGGTCTGCAGTATCACATGCTGAACACTGCTGATGGCTTCCATGTCCGATAAGCGCTGATGTGGCGGATTTTCTTACATGGTCACGGCTTTGGCCAGTTGTCTTACAGGAGCCATTATAAACGCGTAATAAATGTGTCCGCAACTTATTCATGTTTATAATGTACATTACTACCAACCTTTGTGAAAAGAAGAAAGTACAAAGTTAAGTACCTGGAGCGGGGATGTCTCTCCGCAGTGGAGGACCTTCCACTACGGTCTTGGTGTCCTTATTAACAGCGACAAAGGCCGTGAGCGAGGAGATGACTCCGGACTGTAGACTGGTCTCCAGGATTCGCTTCTTCACCTCCTCAGACTCCGAGTCCTTTCCACTTTCCAGGTCGGAGATCAGAGTCTTGGCGGCCAGTCTGTGGATGGTGGGTCTGAGGGAAGAAGGAAGAGGAGGAACAGTTCACTCCCCGGGTATATTCATATATGTTATATCCAGGCCAGGTCAGTTGTAAGGATCGGTAATTGAAACTTTCCCTATTTTTCCACCACTGTTTTTAATCTCCATGGTTACAGACAACAAATAAACCATCGTGTAGTCTGATTGAACAATCATGTGTTCCTCAACTTTCTCTGCCCCATCATCCTGATATACCCTATTATTTATCAAAGGAGGTTCGCGTAGGACATGGCTTAGAACGTTCCAAAATCCTGGCCACAAAGTAAACAAACTATTAGGAGCTTCAATGTTTGGACAAATGGAATTCCTTCTGTTATCCAGTGGATTGTCCTGGAATTACCTTTCAACTTTCTCAACTTTGAGAGGAAAACGAATGGAGTTCTTTATAGGGTCCTGCTTAAAGTTGTACTGAAGGCAAACCTCCCCCTCCGCTTCAGTCTCCACCTGAGGATTGCAAATGTGAAACTTTAATAACTTGCTTATTGGAGAATGAAATTCATGTATCATGTGTTGTAGGTCTGGTCAATAAGAAGTGTGAAGACGAGGCTTAGTGTTACCCGCTTCACCACACAAGGGGCAGAGACAGAGGATTGAGTCACGAGAGGATCATCTCTCAACATGATGATTTCCAGGCATTGCCCCTATGTATTATCTGTGAGGGCTTTAGGAGTTTGGTCTTTGGAGTCCAGACTCTTGGGACGTCAGTCTATGATGTTGCCCCCCACCCTTCTGGCTCCAGCCTCTTGATAAATCTGACTATGCTGATGGGCAATTGGACACCAGACAGGACCTGGGGCAGAATTGTGCTATGATCTGTTGGGACGACAGACGTCAGCACGAGCAGGAACACCCACGTCAGTCGACTCCATTGTCCAGCACCCCCACTCGTTGCGGAGGTGGTGCAAGGAGGAAAATAATCAAAGTTTATGTTGTAAAAGCCCTGATAAATCTCCCCATTGGACTCCATATGACCTACCTTTCCTTTCAGCTGAGCGTAGACAATGGACCTCTGACCCTGGAAGATGGCGGTGGGGACTTTAGACAGGACAATGGCTTCCATGCCGGGAGGAAGAGACCAAGTCAATGACACGTTCTTCACGGTGGGCTGTAAGGAACATTTCAGAGCCCGAAGAACCTAATATGAAAATAAAAAATTGGAATTTATTTTTTGAAATATCTGGGTTTCTGTATCTAAAATAATTTACCAGCATGTTACTGAAATCATGGCTTTTGTACGGAGATACAGAACCAACTTCGATGGGGACAGACACTCGTTAATCATATCACTAGAAGTCCAGCGCTCACCTTGGTCTGCATTCTGTCTTTGCCGGAGATGAACTCACATATTCCGCTCCCGGCTCGGGCCATGCCTTTAATGAGGGACGTGGAGGCGCCTTCACCGATCCCAAATGTGAAGCATCTGCACAGACACCAAGAATATGAAGGTTACGATGTTATATCACGATTCTCTAGTCTTACCTCAAAATCACTTCCAACCTTCAAAGAAATGTTCACTGATCAATGAGTTTTACATTGCAGGTAACAGGATTTTGGAAACAGATCATTAAATACACCCCAGCAAAGATGGCAAGTTAGAAATCATCCATCATGGACGAAATGATACGGCAATAAGTATCTGCGATGATGTACAACGTGTAGTTGGTGTAGAGGACTGATGGGCATCTCCGAGGTGAGGTGATCACCAGATTAAGTGATGGTTTATTTTAATGTGTTTTCATCACATTCATTTGTCTACTTTTTGTTTACTTTCCCACAAGGTACCGGGAAAGACACCGCAGATGTCCTGGTGAACCTGTGAGATGTTTGGCCGGAAACACAGGAGCTGCCACTTTCGTAGTAGGGTCAGGAGGTAAAAAATTCACCAATTAAGGCGTGTAGAGACTTAAAGTCATTGATGCTCCACTAGGGGATTCTGGGAAATATGTAAATAAGTTTTGCAAGGTGGGAAATGGAAACCAATGCCTCCTTTTGTTACCTTGAAAGGCAGCCCCCTTCACACCAACTATGACCTACAAGAAGCCTAATATCATGATGTTGGACCCAAGCAGGTCAGGAAATCGCTGTCTACAGTTGGGAGTCTGATCTTTCTGGAACAGATGGACTGGTTTGGCTTAATCCCACATCATCTTATTAGGCTTCTTGTAGGTCATACTTGGTGTTAAGAGGCCAAAAAGGAAAAAAAATTTCCATTTAACAACTTGGAAAACATATTTGGATATTTCCTGCTTTTATAATAGGGAATAGAGCGGATGAGAAGTATGAAACGCCTTTTTCCAACACGTTTTTTTTTTTTTATTTTGGAGCAAGACAAGGGCTTTACTATAACTTGTGGATCAATGTGTTAGGAATAGAATGACCCCAAAGTATCAGTGATGTTACCGGTGATTATGAGCATTTCTCGCCACTTCATCAATCACTTGTTTTGTGTTGCCGACTTCTCCATCCGTGAAGAGAAAAAGCTTTAAAAAGACAATAATCACAATATAAAATCTGTTTCAGCAATTTTAGACACTTTTACAAATACTATAACAGAAGGAGAGAGAATGACTTCACATTGTGACATAAGAGGACTCTCCTTACACACAGTATAAATCCCCCCGTAGAGCCCTCCATCTCCCCCTCACATTGTAGCCCCTCTGATATTGTGCCCCAGCCCCCCCATATTAAAACCCCCTCTTTTTTCTCCCCCTCTAAATATGCCCCCCCAGCAGCTCCACCTCTGCATGATTTCTCTAACCAGCATTGTTGGTGTCTGGAGGATGCTGGGCAGGACAGAGCCTAAAAGCTGGGACTGTCTCCCCAGATCTGGGACTGTTGGGAGGTCTGTTATTGGGCTTGGTGTAAATGCATTTGTTATACAGTAAAACACAGGGGTGCACCAGCCATGAGGAGAGTTGAGCCACTTGCCTCAGGCAGCACCACCTGCAGTAAGATGGGGGGCAGCATCAGGGGAGCAGTTTTCTCATATAAAGAAGGACTTGGCACTTAAAAATAGTGTCTCTTCATACCTGATGTCTGTATAGGCATGAGCCACTGCATGGAGAACACACTTACTAAAAAAAATCTTGATACATTACTATTGGATTGGGTAGGGAGGGCGTCGTTCTATATCTCGCCTCAGGCAGCAGATTACGTCTGGTAAAGCATCTTCACTGTAATAAGATCAGGCCTCCATCTATACCACAAATCTGTTACTTGTGTGACAATCATGTGCCATATTGGGAAGAAGAGACGCCCATAATGTTTCTATCTTGGATATCAAGTCTTGAAAAGGTCGTCCTGTGTTAGATAGTTCCTAGCACTCACTTACATTAGGAATAACTTACCTGTCTTGGGTGGTCTGGTATCCCAGCAGTATCATAGATTTTTTTTAAAGGTTCCAGAATTTCGGTCCCTCCCAAGTCGGCTTTCATCTCGTTGACCTTTGTGATGGCTTCTTCCATAGATTGTTGTGTATACTCCTTACTCTCCCTGGAGGATGGAATAAAGGATTAGACAGTGTATAGTCCATTGGCTATTGAAACCATGTATCTTCTCCCAAAAACATATTTATATGCAAATGTGGTTACAAAAAGGCTAAATATTAAACTCACGTGAAGAAAGACTCAAAATCGGAACCAAATCCAAAGATATTAAAGTAACAGCCAAGAGGCAAACTCTTCAATAGAAGGACCAGGGTCTCCTGGATAACAGAGATAAAACGTGATCAACAAAATACATCTGGTCACGTCTCCTGTCACCCCAGTGAATTATTCCGGGCCCCCTGGAATCACGGACCTTAGCGCAGTCTATACGCTGCGGGGCATTTGGTTCGTAATACATTTCACACTCCATACTCCCGGACCGGTCCACCACGAAGATAAACTCTCCACAGCTGGTCTGTTCCTGCTCAATGGGAAAACTGGGATAGAAGTTCAACATGGCGATGGATTCAGTCATCAAAGAGTCTAAAAGAAAAAAAATAGCATAATAAATGAGGTCGTGAACAATAGAAGCAAAGACACAGGAAACACTGGGGAAAACTTTAGAATTATGAGGTTTTATGCTTCAATATTTATTACTTATTAGAAAAGTCCTTTGTAATTAATCTGATCCCCAGGATCCCGGTTCTGTAACGGTAACTGATCGGTGGTAATGTCTGAGGAGACTTATAAGTAGGTACCCAATATCCCTACAGCGCCTCTGCAGGGGAAAGTAAGCATTACAAAAAGTTTAATGAAATCAGTTGTCTATGTTTGACCGGTCCTCTAATGATCTATGGAGCCAGCCTCTAATATTGCCCTATTAATAAACTCAGGATTATCCAATAGAAACCCTTGTAATAAATTGCATTTAAGACTTAAAGAGATTAAACTTTTATAACTCGGCTTCGTGAAAATCAAATTTTATGAAATTGATTTTGTAAATTTGTAATATCGAGGACATTACATCAACGTCAGAACTTCTAGTCAAAACCGTCTCCAACTCTTCCCCCAATGGACCAAAGTGTTAGACAAGGTTCTTCCCAGTAACGTTTGTGGCATCACTGGTAGAGAACGGGCTGCGGTTTTGTACGAATCTATATACCTAAGTCATGATTGACTTGAAAGCCAAAATAGTTTTTAAATATTCAAACAATACAAAAGATATTTCCAAAGTTTTACATCAAAATCTTCCTCTAACCAAGAGCCTAAAAATATCCATGAGGACGGTGAAAGGACAAGGTTCTCGCTATACGAGTTACCTGATGGTTTGGGTTCCGTGGCGGCACCAGAAGATACTACTGCGGCCTCCACCGTCACACTTGGTTTGTTCGGCTCGTTGTAATAGGCGAGGAGCTCCACGTCTCGCTGGAACTTGTGTCCATCCGCCAGCGATACCTGGGAATATTTACAGAAAACACAAGGACTACTACTACGATGACTATGGAACATAAAATAAGTCATCTTCTATGGAAAGTCACCTCTAGACATATTTATGCTCCATTAACTTTTAAAAAAAATCAACAATAGATGCTACTAGGAGTATTCATGTAACAACATCTCCCATTGCGTCCCATCATAACATTGCTGGACATAGTGGGGCAGATTTACTTACCTGGTCCAATTGCGATCCAGCGGCGCGTTCTCTGCGGTGGATTCGGGTCCGGCCGGGTAGTTCCTCCGACGTCCACCAGGTGGCGCTGCTGCGCTGAAGAGCATCGGAACGCACTCAAGTACACCGGCCTATTCCTAGTGAAGGTAAGTGCAAGTCTTGCGACACTTTTCTTTTTTTAAATGCGGCGGTTTTTCCGAATCTATCGGGTTTTTGTTCGGCCACGCCAGGGGAAGTCGGCGGAAATCGGAAATATTCGGGTAACACGTCGGGAAAACGCGAATCCGGCCCTTAGTAAATGACACCCAGTGACTACATGACAGTGCGTAGATTACATAGCAAACCCGGATCAGCACCAGGAACATGGGTTGAAGGACTTCATGCTGCACGTTCTCCACAGCTCTACATTACCCCCTCACCTTGGCAGCGGTCTTGTCCGGGTCAGTGTACTCCACCGGGCTGATATCACAGTTGGATACTATCTTGGCGATGCCGTGTGCAGACTTGAAGTGAGCGCTCAGACTCAGCGTGTACGGGATGTCTCCTATAGGCACCAGGGGGCGGGTGGCAGTGACACTTACCGGATGTTCTACATGGGGGGGATGAATAAAGAGGAGTAAATCCACCTGATATAACAGAATGTGGTTATGGTTTACAATCCATTATTCAGAATAGGAATTGTATACAGTTAACTACTCTACTCCTTGAACCATTGTGCCAATCAATCATGGACAAATCTTCCACTGACCTCACAAAGAGGTTCTCCTGACCTCACTCCATGTCTCTATTCTTTCTTGTTATAGAGCAGGACATCAATAAAGATGGAATGGAGGTCTATTCAGCGAGGAGTCTCACTTTGGACCATCACACCACTCCTAATTCAGGGATTATGGGGTGGAAGAGCATAATGTGGGTAACCAGGAGATGCCCTGACATTTTAAAATTTTCACAAAATCCTATAAAAATTTCAGCACATTGATCAAACTGTACCAATATATTATATATTTGTGGGTCCGGTGCTGGTCCATTTGATTGAGACTCCAACTCCCCCAAAACGGTGACAGTTTCCGACTACACAGCCTTGAGTAATCATATCCTTTTAGTTTTCATTCAAGGCAAAGAACTTGGGGTTAAGCCGCGTTTACACAATCGAAGCCTGACGTGTTCATGCCCAGCCGTAGCCCGGATGAGCACACATCGGAGCTCAGCAGAGGAGGAGGGTTGACCCCTCTCCATAGGAGATAGCGGCGCATGGCCATACAGACGGAAATGTTTTTTTTTCCGTTGTACAGTTTGTGCAACACATTGGTCGAGTGACTGTAGCCTCCCACCGATTTGGCCAAAATTGTTCTAAGTGCTTTTTATCAACATGAAAATGCCAGATCATGTGTAGTTTGTGCTACTATGACCAGACTTTGTGGCCCAAATATTCTACAATGACCGATGCGGTCTCCGGACTGGTCTACTATCGAGCACATTTGGAACATGATTTATCTGTAATCACAGAGGAATCCACCAATAGACGATCTTGGTAATTGACAACAGGGTCGGTTCCAGGTTTCAATAGGCCCCTGGGCGACAGACCCTCAGTAGGTCCCTTTGCAGTAAACTAAAAATTCAGAAACTAAAACAGTCTTCTGTTCCCTAGTTTATCATATCAAACAACCCTTTCATGATTATTTTATATAAGCCCCCTACCAAATGGATTAATTATATACGCCCCCCCCCCCCTTATTATACAGCCTTATGTCGGCCCCCCAGCAGCTCGGGGCACTTGCCCATGTATACCCTGTGCCGGCCCTGATTGACAAGCCCAAAACATTCCTCAGAGACCCCGGAATAGCCTCAATGGTAGCTCGCCAAGGCCTGTAGGGACACAAATTTCTGACAAGGGTGTTCATCCTTGATACCAAATAAATCAAGATGCCTTGAATATTTTGTTTCCATATTTTTCATTATTTGCATATTAGCATTTCCATAATTCCACAACTCATCCTTCTTGATGTTGCAAGGTTAATGTTGCAGATTGTACATTCTAGCATTCATCCATCATCAATCAATCATCTTCATGCTTCTAACTACGACTTCCATCACCCTCCTTAGGACATGTATGTAGCAGGTTTACACATAGGTTTGTGATGTGTGTGATGATAAGCATTAGGATTATTCTAGAAGAACATGAAGATGATATCTGATATTAGCCGATATGGGATGGTGTTACCTTCCGGGGTGTATCTGGGGTTGAGGACAGCAGGAAGCACGAAACGTACGGCTCCGTCTGCCTCGATTGGAAGCTCCCGCACGTATTTTAAGGTGACTTCGGCCTCCTGACCTGGGGGCAGGTTCCCAACATTACAGCTGAAAACATCAGCAGAGCTCTCATCTTCCTCCAGGAGGAAGGCCTGCTGGCCCTGGCTGATGGCTTCATCATAGGTTTCACGAGCCTAAGGAAAGAGAAGAGACAACACATAAAAACCTCCCTTGCTGGGTGTATTCAATTGTAATTTATGGATTTAACGCAGAAATAACTCAGCAGTCCCTGCTTATTCAGTGTCTGCACAAAATAGCTTTTTTTAATAGGCACTGGCTGTTATCTTAGGATATATAGCAGGGGTCTCAAACTCAATTTACCTGGGGGCCGCTGGAGGTAGATTCTGGGTAAGGCTGGGCCGCATCAAGTTTTCCACACAAAATGCGCTTACAAAATATCATTATTCAGATTCAAATGTCACGGCGTCTCCCAGTGCAAGGAAAGCCCCGAGCTGGGAGACGTGTTTTCTCTATGAACGCGTCCTGTGCACCGAGCGGTCCCAAGCTCCTACCGCACTGAGCCCAGGACACTCCATCCCTCCCTCCCCCCCCGGTACTTGCCTCCCCGTGTCCCTCCCATCGAAGAAGATGCGTTCAGAGCGGCGACTTCATCTTTTTCAAGTACCGGAGGGAAGGGGATTAACCGGTTACGGGCCCTTTCCTGTTTTTTCATGTCCATTTTTCACTCCCCACCTTCAAAAATCTATAACTTTTTTTTTTTTTACACGTAAAGAGCTGTGTGAGGGCTTGTTTTCTGCGTAACAAATTGCACTTCATAGTGATGGTATTAAATATTCCATGCCATGTACTCGGAAGCGGGAAAAAAATTCCAAATGCAATGAAAATGCATTCGTGCCATTTTCTTGTGGGCTTGGATATTACGTCTTTCACTGAGCGCCCCAAATGACATGTCTACTTTATTCTTTGGGTCGGTACGATTAAGGGGATACCAAATTTGTATAGGTTTTATAATGTTTTCATACATTTACAAAAATTAAAACCTGTACAAAAATTATTTTTTTGATTTTGCCAACTTCTGGCGCTAATAACTTTTTTATACTTTGGTGTACGGAGCTGTGGGTGGTGTCATTTTTTGCGAAATATGACAATATTTTCAATTATATCATTTTTAGGACTGTACGACCTTTTGATCACTTTTTATAGATTTTTTTATATTTTTCAAAATGGCAAAAAAGTGCCATTTTCGACTTTGGGCGCTATTTTCCATAACGGGGTTAAACGCATTGTAAAAAACGTTATCATATTTTGATAGATCGGGCATTTTCGGACGCGTTGATACCTGATGTGTTTATGATTTTTACTGTTTATTTATATTTATGTCAGTTCTAGGGAAAGGGGGGTGATTTGAAATTTTAGGTTTTTTTATTTTTATTAATTTTTTAAAACTTTTTTTTATTTTATTTATACTATTTTTCAGACTCCCTAGGGTACTTTAACCCTAGGTTGTCTGATCGATCCTAATATACTGCCATAATACAGTATGGCAGTATAGGGGTTTTCCTCCTCATTCATTACAATGTGCTATCAGCACATTGTAATGAAGGGGTTAAAACGAAATAGCCTCGGGTCTACGGAAGACCCGAGGCTACCATGGAGACGGATCGCTGCCCCCGGGGGAGCGGCGATCCCAGGTAAGATGGCGGCGCCCATGCGCCGCTATCTTTTTGAGGCTGCTGGCAGCTTTGCCGGCAGCTATCGCTGTGCAAACACCCGCGATCGGGTGTTACCGGTAAGCCTTTGCTGCAATATGCAGCAAAGACTTACCGGCTATGGAGAGGGCTCAGCCCGTGAGCCCTCTCCATGCAGCGCGACCCGACCGCCGCCGTGAATACACGGCGGGCGGTGCTTTTCCAGGTGGGGGCCGCAAAATGTTGTCCCGCGGGCCGCAGTTGGCCCGCGGGCCGTGAGTTTGAGACCCCTGATATATAGTCTCCTCATCCACGACTCGATGAGTAGAAGACCTTCCCTTGGACTTGTTCTTCTATGGAGGTCCTGTCATCGTGCTGCTGACTGGCTTTCGTCTTAAACTAGGACCTTTTTAGATCTGTGAGCCAGGGATATACACTGACACAGCAGCAGATGCCACAAGATATCTGGTAAAGTAGATCCCAAGACCCATTTTTCTTTGTCATTAGCCTGAAGACTGGATTGTGTCATGAACACGTGTCCTTATATATTTATGAGGCCGTTGTCCGCTCCGAAACAGCAGAACCGCAGGAGCTCAATCCAGTCTCAACTGCTAATCATTGTTACAGACTTGATAATACGTTAAAAAAAGAAAACATACACCACAACAAACAAAAAACATCACCTGTTTCTTCTCCTGGAGATCGGCTACAATGGTTTTCCCCTCTATGGTGGCCTCGAAGCTGTAGACCGCAGAGTCTTCATCCATGGGGAACACAAAGATGGCCTCCACCGCCTTCTCCTCCTCATTCTTGTACTTGAGGGTTGCGGACACATCAGACACAAAACCTTTCACCTGGACATCCACCGAGATCCCCTTAAGAGGAACTGGATGATCCAAAGAATATGGAGAAACATGAGAGTTTTAAGTCTGAAGCTCCTGAAACACAATTGGTCCCACTAAGAACAAATGGTCTTCTTTCTAATTTCCCCTTAGAAATATGATGTATAAGATTTCTTGTATGAAAAAAGAAAACAAAAAAACAAACAAACACCTTCTCACCTGGCACTTTGGACCCAATGACAATGAGACCACAACATGGAGGACATGGAGAAGGCGACGCCATCTTTGCTCTTCTGTAAGACAAAAATGATCGGGACTTTATCATCTCTGACCACCAGGACATTTACAGATGAAAGTTTTGGTGTTGTACTCAGCGGCGTAACCTGAAGCTAACGGGCCCCAGTGCAAAGTCTGTGCCAGGCCCCCCCCCCCGACTATAATGTACGGCTTATAGTACTGGTCTCCCCACATGGGTAAGTAACACCTTATCCTTAGCCTCTTGGACCGGTTGTAACCGGACCTTCACAAGTTTTGTCCCTGGTTGTACTCAATGATTTGAGGAGTGTGCTGAGTAGCCAAATATAAAAACAAGGCCCCAAAGGTTTGACATTATGCATCAGAGAGGAGGGGTCCGGAACACTGGGATGTCGGAGCCCCAGGTGCACTCTATGTGCTGTAATTGGGCAGCGTACAGTAGGGATCTTAACCATAAAAAGTTCTGATCTTTTCGTAACGAGTCGTCCTTTCTTTCCAAAAAAGATGGCAAAAATTTGAAAATACTATTGAGGGGGGCATAATGTGGGGCAAGAGGAAACCAATGGGGGGGGGGTCATTAAGAGTTTACAAAAATGTAAGGAGACACTTTACAGGAGAGGCTATTGAGGGAACCATTAAGGGGAGGCAGCGTCCATTAAGAGGAGGTCCTTTAGAAGGGTTTGGGATCATTAAGGGGTGGAGGTAATCATTATCAACTTAAATTTTTGGATGTGCATCCTATTAACTTGGCCAGTTCGGTGTTGACTATGCTTCGGGCAGCCCCAGTTCAAACCACCAACCAATCACAAGAACTGTGGCCCCGTTCCCCCTAATTGATGGAGCGCCAGGTTGAGGTGGCTTTGCTTGGCTTCTCACCACACTCTAGTAGACATTGGATGGAGGTTGTCGGAACAGTTTTGCCGTTGCGTCCTCTGCTCTCTATCACGTTACACTCCTGCTGTCGGAGAAGTAAGTTCTAGTCTATGGGGGATCTACAGGAGAAATCTTGAAGGTGCGGATCTTGAATGTTGGGCAGATGATGTGAGCACCAGGGCAGATGAGGACAGGGTGGTCACATACATGGAGGGAGGAGGTTGTGCCGCGCCTTATGTCACATAACGAGGGTTATATAAGGGCACGATTTATGTTGACTCAAGGTGAAGAGCGAATTCTAGAAATGTTTCGTTAGTGAAGGAGACAATGGTCTTTGGTTGTCAGAGTGAAGGAGGAGATCCCTGGTGACTCACCATCACTTATTATACACAGGTAGGTACATTAAACAGCCAGGAGATGCCAGGGGTCCAGCACAATCATTTACCCATTAATATGTGGATTTTTATCTTTCCAATTATTTGCATCAGGATTACAGTATACATGAGTCAATGTATCTGGAAGATTATGGGATCACCCCCCCCCCCTCTCCCTCCGCAGGGCAGATTTACCAAAAGTGGCTTAACCCCTTAGTGACACAGCATTTTTTAGTTCATTTTTCACTCCCATCTCTAAAAATCCAGAACTTTTTCATTTGTCTGTGCAACAAATTTTACTTCTCAGTGACTTATTATTATTATTATTCCAGGTCGTGTACCGGGAAGCTGGAAAAAAATTGCAAACGTGGTGAAATTGGTGAAAAAATGCATTTGAGTCACATTTTCAGTTTTTACAATTTTCACTGTGATACATTTACTTTATACTTTATATAGGTTTTATTATGGCGTAATAGATTTTTTTTTTTAAATTAAAACTTTTGTACAAAAAAAGTTTCTTCATTCTCTGTAACTTTTTTGTGGGACATGACAACTTTTTCATTGCATTTTGGGGACTTTGTGACCTTTTTATTACATTTTTTATGTGTTGAAAAATAGTAAAAAAGTTGGGGGCGGCGATACCCAACATGTTTATGATTTTAGTTTTATCAGTTCTAGGGAAAGGGGATCAGAACCTTTTTACTACTTTTTAGACCCCTTAGGGTACTTTAACCCTAGGGGCTCTGATCATTCCCACCATATACTACTATATTGCAGTACATGGAGATTTTGCTATGGATCTATAACAGTTTGTGCCTCTGGCCTCTTCACACTATATAGGTCCTGCCCAATGACACTCTGGGAACTGATCATCCCTCCCCCAACGTCCAAGATGGCGATACCCATGTGTCAGCACTGATTGCGGACGTCAGCGAGAGCTAGAGAACGCGCAAAGTTTAACTTTAGCTTCTTTCTTTAGACACCAATAAGCAAGTTTTTATCAGCAAAATCAAAAAACTGCAGCAAAACTGAATGCAGTTATTTCTGACGCAGTTTTAACTGCAATGTGTGAACGCGGCCTATCATGGACAGTGAATCCATCAATTAGTGAGCATTGGAGGGGAACAATAGAAAATAGTCCTGTTCACCCAGAAACTAAAAAAGAATCTACTCCAAGCCATCTACAAATGAGATAAGAAGAGTCATATTTTGAGGCGCGTCACTTGATGAGATGCAGATCAGATAGAATTGTGATATTGAGGATAAAAAAATGAATCTTTCAAATTGCCTCTGGATTTTGGTGCCACGAGCAAGATGTAGTTGGAAATGTGAGGCACAGAAAAAAAAAATCCAATTCCGACCTTTGTTTGACGTGTGTCTCCGGTTCTGTAACTTAAAGAACCACAAGCCCGATGTGAAAGATGAGATCCTTATCATTATACATATCATAAAGCCCAATATCTGTACAATTGCTGATACAAGGGCTACTCCCCCTTCTGCCACTAACGGTGACTCATTTCTGGCAAAAAGTAACTCTTCTCTAGGGTAAATGGGTGAGAATACACATAAAATAGGGACATTTCATCCCTGTCCTGAGTTGTTGGGGGGTTAATGGGGTAAATCCTGCTGACAGGTTCCCTGTAAGGGGAGACCCCATCATGTCAGGAGGGCAGAGTGAATATAGCAGGAGGTGGATTTGGATATCGCTGATATTCTCAGCATTTCGCTTACACATTGTATCCTCTGCGGGTGTCATACATGATCTCATGGCCGTGTACACGCGGTGCAGTCATATTTGCCCAATGTCACATGATACATCAGCTCGTTCCCTGCCCCAGGAGACGTCACATGGGGAAGCGCTCAATATCTACATGTAATATGGGTCTGTTTGTGCCATAGCCTGGGAATGAAGAGGTTAAAGGAGTCTATCGGCCCCAAGACAAAAAAGCCTCAGGATGTGACATTTTAAAACCAATTTTTAAATCAAAAAGTAAACTTCAAACATATCAGGACACAAACAGTAATGACAGTGCCCCCCTGTGCACAAGCAACAATGCCATGGCCCCGCCTCTAGTGGACACGCAGCAATACAATGGTCACGCCCCCAGTGCACTAGCAGCATTGGCTCTGCCCCCCAGTGCACAAGCAGCAATGCCATGGCCCCGCCTATAGTGGACACACAGCAATACAATGGTCACGCCCCCAGTGCACTAGCAGCATTGGCTCTGCCCCCTGTGCACAAGCAGCAGTGCCATGGCCCCGCCTCTAGTGGACACGCAGCAATACAATGGCCACGCCCCCAGTGCACTAGCAGCATTGGCTCTGCCCCCTGTGCACAAGCAGCAGTGCCATGGCCCCGCCTCTAGTGGACACGCAGCAATACAATGGTCACGCCCCCAGCGCACTAGCAGCATTGGCTCTGTCCCCCAGTGCACAAGCAGCAATGCCATGGCCCAGCCCCCCAGTGCACAAGCAGCAATACAATGGTCACGCCCCCAGTGCACAAGCAGCAATGTCATGCCCCCCCCCCCCAGTGCACAAGCAGCAATGCAATGCCCCCCCAGTGCACAAGCAGCAACGTCATGGCCCCTTCCCCAGAGTACAAGCAGCATTTGCCCCACCAGCAGATGGTGCATCTATTTCCTGAGGGTGTGTTCACATGAGGCGTCACGTTTTTTGAAGGTGCATTCGCACGACGAGGTTACATTGCGTTTTAGCAGATGCAGTGGAAACGCAGTGTAACCTCGGCATGTAAGCCATTGGAATGCGTCAAAAAACACAACGCGTCGTGTGAATGCGCCCTCACACATTCAAAAGGCTTCAGCCTCGACACACGCTTAGGTTACATTGCGTTTCGGCAAATGTAGTGAAATAAGATATTGTGAATAGTGGAAGTGTGTGTTTATCTCAGATTATTTCATGTATCCTGAGATCTGATTATTGTAGCCCGAAGCCTGAGGCGCAGTACTGGGAGGTCCTGTGGTAACTGTCAGATGCCGGGTTATGGATGGGCCTATTACATGGATTCCTCACATAGGCCGCGGTCACACGTCCGCGAAGCGTCCGTAATAATGCACCTGGCGGCACAGGGGAGGTCCTCGGCCCGAACGCACATGCTTTTCCAGGGAAACGCATGTGATGTAAGGCCGATCGCATGTGTTCTCTGGAAACGCATGTGCGTTCGGGCCTACTGACCCCCCTCTGTGCGCTAGCGTCGCGTTATGAACGGACGTCTAGGCGTACGGGTGACCGCGGCCATACAGACACGATTCGGGTGCGGCTGGAGGTAGGTACTACTGACGTAGTGACTGATGGCCGCACCTCCTGTAATACCTGTTTTTCCTCAGACTTTTTACCTTAGGCAAATATTTCTTTATATCGTTCCCCTTTATCTTCAGAGACAAATTCGAAAATACGACATTAGAGACACTATGGTAAAGTGATAATCCCAGAGATATGAATGTCATAGCTGTGATCATCCCAGACGATTGATAATAGTGATATCCTAGATTATAAGTGTAATAGTATATTCTAGAGATTATATAGTGTAATAGTGATCATGCTCATGAGATTATATAGTGTGGTATTGATCATCGAGATTTACAGTGAATGTGATCATCCAGAGATTATATAGGTTAATAGTGAGTTCCATGAATTATATATTGTAATAGTGATTCCATGAGATTATATGTGGTAATAGTCATCCCAGAGATTATATATAACATAGTGATATTCCATGAGAATTATATAGTGTAATAGTGATATTCCATGAGATTATATATGTAATAGTGGATCATCCCCAGAGATTATATAGTTAATAGTGTATTCCATGAGATATATAGCATATGGATTCCATGATATATGTATACGTGATATTCCATGAGATTATAGTGTAATAGTAATCACTCCCAGAGATTATATAGTGTATGGTGATCATCCAGAGATTAATATAGTGTAATAGTGATATTCCATGAGATTATATAGTGTAAATAGTGATCATCCCAGATTATATAGTGTAATAGTGTATTCCATGAGATTATATAGGGTAAAGTGATGCTCCAGAGATTATATAGTGTAATAGTGATATTCCATAGAGATTATAATATTGTTATAGTGATCATCCCAGAGATTATAAGTGTAATAGTGATCATCCATGAGATTATAATAGTGTAATGTGATCATCCCAGAGATTATATAGTGTATATTAATCATCCCAGAGATTATATAGTGTAATAGTGACATCCAGAGATCATATAGTGTAATAGTAATCATCCCAGAGATTATATAGTGTAATAGTGATATTCCATGAGATTATATAGTGTAATAGTCATCATCCCAGAGGTTATATAGTGTAATAGTGATCATCCAGGAGATTATAGTGTTATATTGATCATCCCAGAGTATATAGTGTAATAGTGATCATCCCAGAGTTATACAGTCTAATAGTGATCATCCCACGAGATTATACAGTAGTAATAGTCATCCTCCCAAAGTATTATAGAGGTACTTTGTCATCCCAGAGTATATAAGTGAATAGTGACATCTCCAGATTTTATATAGTGTAATAAGTGATCATCGTCCCAGAGGTTATATATTTAATAGTCATCTATCCCAGAGGTTATATAGTGTAATAGTCATCATGAGTATTATAGTGTAATAGTGGATCATCCCAGAGATTATTACAGGTGTAATAGTGACCATCCCAGAGATTATACAGTGGATAAGTTGAATTCCATGAGATTATACAGTTAATAGTGATCATCCCAGGATTATACAGTTTAAATAAGGGATCATCCCCAAGATTACATACAGCTGTAATAGTGATATTCCATGAGATTATACAGTGTAATAGTGATCATTCCTAAGAAAGAGATTCTTAATGCAAAAAAACAGAACCCAAATATAGGAGTTATAGGATATGGACTCCATATCCAGTATATGTGAGCTGTATCAGTGCTCCTTGTGTGTGCTGTACTATTCTGTTTATTATATGTATTATACATATACTGTATATAATCTATATCTATACATGTACTGTATCTCTGGATATACAATCTCCTGTGTATTACATGTACCTTGCCTTCTTATATATAGTATCATGTGTACAGTATTATTCCTCTTTGTACTGACTATATTGTGTACAACATGTGCCACACCTCTGTATATATACTATACTGTATCCTGAGTGTACTGTACCTATGTGTATATACTATTCTGTATACAGCATGTACAGTATCTATATACTATACCTTATCCTGCATGTACTGTACCTCTGTATATATACTATACTGTACACACACCTCATACAGTCACGTTACCTCTGTGTATATACTATACTGTATACGGTACCTCTGTGTATATACTGTACTGTACACATACCTCGGGAGTATCAGCGCGGCTCCTGTGTTGTGTGAGAAGCTTTAGTTCTTGTGACTTCCCGTAATGTTATACATAGGAGGCGTCTGCCGTGTCATGGAGGGGAGTGGTGGTGCAGGATCCCAGAGAGGAGGAGGAGGATGAGGAGGAGGATGACCTCATAATCTCAGCAGAATAATGTGATGCTGTGTATCTAATCCTGTGATACAGCACTGCTGAGACTATGTATCCGATTCTATCACTTGTGACCTTATTACATTTTATGCCGCAGAAAGTTGTAATAAAATCTCTCGATACACTGATACACAATCTGTGATGAGGTCTCTTTAAAGTTGGGGGCTCCATCTCCTGGGGGTCCCTTCACTCACTACCCAAAATAACTAACGTATAGATAAAAAATCAGCTAAACTAAGGAATCCGTATGCAATCCAGCATCAGCCTACAGCAGCAATGATAACAAACGGTGTAGGAGGTCCAGAAGATCCAGGCAGACATCTTGGCACCGCAACGACAAGCTGGTTGGGGGTGAAGCCAAGAAGGACCACCGAAAAATGACTGCTTATAATTAGAATAATTGGGGCCCCGAGTGAGGCGGCTTCTTCCCACGGATGTGATTCCCATCCACTGCGCCAATTCAGTTGGGGAACTGACATGACTCCCGGAATCCCTCAAAAATTCCGGATCGAGTCTTCAGCAATTGGGTCAGACATCACGAAGTTCTCAATGCACAGGTCGCTCCTGAAACCGGAGCCCCCAAAGCAGGTCCAACAATCGATGGTCAAACATCAGAGTGGAACTTCTCCAGATGCCGCTGCAGGTCCAGGTTACTGGAGTGACCCCACCAAGGGCAACAATGGGATGAACCCAAAACCACCTGGTCCTCACAATTCTTCTTCCAGCCGCCTAAGATTCACCCAGGCCGCAGTCATGGCCAGAAGTAGTGAGAATGACACAAATCTTCTATTGTCACATGATGTGTCCCTCTGGTCTGTCAGGACTGCCCAAATAAAGTTAAACCATAAACCACCGGGAGCACAGGCCCCTTTTACCCAAAACCAATATTCGCCGATAAAAAACACACAGAGACTTGTTGAACATATGTGGGTTGACGTGAGGGTCGGCCACAGCTTTATATATTATTGTAATAAACATTTCTTATTTTTTTATATTATTTTTTGTATTATTTAAAACATAATTTGAACAGGTAAACAAATTTAAATACCAACAAACAAAGTGCAACAAAACCCCTCCCACCTGTATGCCTGCCAGCCAATGGGCATGTAGGCCAAATAACCCCAAATAACCGCCAGCTGTGACAATAGTAACGCCGAAAATACCTTAAACAAAGGGAGGGCGGGTGGGAAACGCAATCCAGAAAGAGGGTGAGTGACGTCTGCAGCCCCTATTTATGCTATGCTCAGTTCCTGTACCACCCACGACACAAGCCCGCCCCTAGTCACGTAGCCCCACCCCTAGTCACGTAGCCCCCACCACCAGCCCCGCCCCTAGTCAAGTATCCCCCACCTTCCTGGGATACGCAGGGAGACAGAAAGGAAAGGAAAAACCACCTCAGTCAAAGAGGGCCTATTCCTGTACTTATAACCCCGCTAACTAAGACCCCTTTGTGCAGTCATTAGCCCAACGGCTATACGCCTCCGGGCTTACAAATGTTTATCACATACAGAGATACAAGTGCAATCATATTATGGGGAGCAGAAGCTTTTATTGTCAGGTAGGAGGAGTTACTGCAGCGAGTCAGTATCTGCAGGACCTCTCCTTCTTCTCCAGGACCTCTGCAATTCTCCCTGGCAGCTCTCACTCACCTCCTGCACCAGATCCTGACTGATCCCGTCCATTCCTGCACTATCACTGCTGCATTCTGTCACAATGTGTTGGGTTTTGTTTGTCCCCCGTCTCTTGATGATTGACCACAAGTTCTCAATGGGATAAGATCCGGGGAGTCTCCGGGCCATGGACCCAGAATCTCTGTGTTCTGTTCCCGGAGCCATGGACCCAGAATCTCTGTGTTCTGTTCCCGGGCCATGGACCCAGAATCTCTGTGTTCTGTTCCCGGGCCATGGACCCAGAATCTCTGTGTTCTGTTCCCGGAGCCATGGACCCAGAATCTCTGTGTTCTGTTCCCGGGCCCTGGAGCCAGAATCTCTGTGTTCTGTTCCCGGGCCATGGACCCAGAATCTCTATGTTCTGTTCCCTGCACCATTTAGTTCTCCCCTTTATGGCGGGTGCTCCATCATGCTGGAGGAGGCTCTGCTCATCACCATCTGCTCCTGGAGGGTCGGGAGAAGCGGCTCCTGGAGGACATTCTGCTCCATTCTTTATCCATGGAGGTGTTTTTAGGCGATTCCCTTGGCTGAGAAGCCGCCCCCCCACATGAATGGCTGCAGGAGGCTTTACAGGTGCAGGAGACAGGACTGGTGGCATCACTCACCCTGATGGTGTCCCTGATGGTTCCTGGAGAGAAGTGGCTTCTGTGCTGCCCTCCTGGACACCAGGCCTTGCTCCAGGAGACTCCGCAGTGTCACAGTGCGTGCAGATGCCTCACACCTGCTGCTGCCATTCCTGAGCTCTGCGATGCTGGGAGCCCCATCCCCAAGCTGAGACACTTGTAAGAGACGCTCCTGGCACTTGCTGGTCCTTCTTGGGCCCCTGGAGCCTTTTTGGTAACAATGGAGCCTCTCTCCTTGGATTCCTTGATGATGCGATAGATTGGTGACTGAGGGGCAATCTTTCTCGCTGCGATACTCTTCCCTGTTCGGCCAGTTTTGTGCAGTGCAATGATGACTGCTCGTGTTTCTTTAGAGATAACCATGGGTAACAGAAGAGAAACAATGATGCCAAGCACCAGCCTCCTTGTAAAGTGTCCAGGGGTGTGATTGTTACTTAATCCTGACAGATTGTCCCCCAGCCCTGTCCCCATCAGCCCCCGCACCTGTGTTACTGGAGACATCACTGACACCAGGGCCGCTGCTCCGCCTAAGGCGCCTGCAATGAGGGGAAATGTGTTTTGGGGGGAAAAAGTTCATTTTCTAGGCAAATATTGACTTTGTAATTAATTGCTGATAAGCTGATCACTCTCTATAACATTCAGGAGTTTATGCAAATTACCATTATAACACCTGATGCAGGAGACTTTGTAACAATTAACATTTGTATCATTCTCAGAACTTATGGGGAATAGAAGTCCCATCCCCCAAGCGATTGCTGCGACTGGTCATTTAGTACAGACCAGAGGAAGGAGATCAGATGCCTAGAGTGACCCTCCACACCATAATTCACCGGCGCACTACACACAATTAACCCCTTCCCTGCCCAGCTGCATACCTCTCCCATCTGTGCTCTCCTCTACATTTTGATTTAACTTTGAAGAAAACCTAAAGGGTTAATAATGCTCCTTAAAACATTTTGAATAATGTAAGGGGGTGTAGTTTCTTAAGTGGTGTCATTTATGTGTTTTCTGTTGTTTTAGGTCCATTAAAATCACTTGAGAAGTAAAATTGCCCTTAATAAAGTGAATTTTGAATTAAAAAAAAAAAAAAAAAATATCTACTAAACATAAAAGCCTAATACCATCCTACAGATAGAAAAGAATTTATTAAACCATCATTAATCATTAACTATTTGTTCAAAAGTTTAAAAAAGAGCAGATTTTTTTCAGTTTTGTCATAAATAAATTCAAAATATATCACTCAAATGTTTCAAATATCTTGAAGTTCAATGTGTCACAAAAAACTTGGTATATTAAAGTGATCCACTTTACTATTTAAATTGACACATGTCAGATTACAAAAATCTGGTTGTGTCCATAAGGTGAAAATAGGCTTAGTCCTTAAGGGGTTAACTGGCAGCAGAATGTCATGTGACCTTCTCCTGTCCCGAGTGAAAGAGAAGAGCTTTTAGT